>JBBBDQ010001725.1:710000-930000 GCA_037127315.1 Ascarosepion bandense | reverse complement strand
ATATAAATTTCAATATCAATAAACTATTGGCTTGAGCGTTAAGTAATGTCTATTTTGGGAAACCAATTGTAATGACGAGTATATCATCATGACTAACCTTTATTTTGTTCTGTGGATATTTGAAAATGCAAATGTGAATGTGAAGGCGTCTACAACAGGAATTAATTGGACATCCTAGCAGATAGTAATACATAGATAAAATCATGTTCAAGAAAAAATAGGTTGTATAATTTCCGTTTTTTGGTGACCAGTTGCCATGACGAGTATATGACTCACCTTTCATTGCTCTGAAGGCAATTAACTACCTTCATTTTCTCTATGAACATTTTATTTTTCTTCTTACAATTTTGTTATTCTGTTAATAAAAAGATTACTTTAATGTAGAAAAGAAATATTTTATCCCTCCATATTTCAACATCCAACCTTCAACCTTCTGATATTTAAATTGTGGGGACTTCGGTTGTGTTTGGTACAAGGGCTAATTTGGCAAGCATCACCGAGGCCCCCTACACCTTTGAGTAGCGCTTTGTATACCTTTAATTTTAAAATATCAAAAAGTACTTTGTCGCTTTAGTAGCAACTTTATTGGGACCTTCTTTTAAGCGCATTTTCTCTTAAACACGTAAGCGATCATCGCTTTCCACAACTTCCTGTTCTTTGTAGCCTTAAGAAATATTTAACCATTTACTATCTACGAACCATTCACACAAGTCCGTTAAATAGGCAACTCGATGTTTCACACTGTTCCTTCTTTCCTTCGGTGTGCCAAAATTATCTTTCCTCATGATATGTTTCAGAAATTCAAACTGTCTCTTTTAGATTTTCAGCACAAGCGTTTTTTCTTTTCTTTTTTTTTTGTTTTCTCCATAGTATTCTTAGTATCTTTCTGCATACCATTTTTATACTATGGTCCACTCAGAACATAGCCCGGGCGCCACTCGAGATAGAGTGTTACGTTAAGGGGTATTTTATATGGATCGGAGGGAGGACTCTAAGCTTGAACAGATCAAGATTGTATAATCGAGGAAACATCCTCTTGGGAGTCTGTTTCATAGATGACAGATGTTCGCGGGAAGAAGCTGTTTATGCAGAACTTACTTCTCGTCGATGGAATACGGGGGGGATACGGAGGAAGTGTGGGTGGTTTTCTAGTATGTAAACGTCATGGCGGGTCCTAACCGTGAAGGTTAGATTTGGAGGAATCGGGAAATGCAGTTCATACGAACTTTCTATGGTAGTAGCGACAGAGCATTGAGAGACTCGCCACATTTCGCCTGCGAGAGTGAAGTTGGAATGTGAAAAATAATTACTTTCTGAAAAAGACCCGGAGACGCCTTTGAACTCTAAGACAATAGTCCCAGAGTAATTAATGTAAATAATGATGATTTTATAAAGAGTTAATTCTTTCTGAAATGTTTATCCTTTTTTCCAATCTCTTTCTGCCCATTCTAAAATTAAAATCAACTACTCTAAAGTGTCAAACTAAAAGCTTCAAAGTTGTTGTTTTACAAAGGAGAAAACTTTAGGGAGTAGGGTTCAGGAAAGGACAATAAAGGAACATGGTTCAATAAAACGGGAGATATCAATTAACGTTACATTTAAATTGCTGAAGATTGTAGTTACCAGTGAAGCAAGAAATTGGAATGGAGTTTCACAGGTGAGAAGTATGAGATAAGAAATTGTTAGAGGTGGGGAATTCAACAGCAAAATAATGAGACTTCGCTGCTAATTTAGTAGCACAGTTAAACTCATCTAGTCGAGACACAAGGAAAGAAAACTCACCAGAAAACATATGTAGAAAAAGCAGAGGGAAGCCACGTTACGTAGGAGAGAAAGTGACTGAAATTGAGGTACCGGCTCATGATCGATTACAATCCAGATCCTTCTTTGGATTTTGTCAAGCATCTCGAGATGTATAGGCGGAGTACCAGCTTCGCCCACATATTTGTATTTGGAGACCTCAATGCCCATCACTCTGAGTTTCTTGAAAACGCCGTTACTGATCCAGCGGGCATTCACGCCTTGAACTTCGCTATTTCCCAATCCCTTACACAAGTGGTGGACTTCCCCACTCGCTTCCCAAGCACTCCCTCGGGTCATCCCTCAGTACTAGATATATGTTTCCCCTCTGCGCCTGACGCCTGTCAAGTCTCGCAGCTTTGCCCTCTCTCTACGCTGTAGTCTCTCTCAGTATTTCTTTCCAATCTCACTACCCCCAGGAGCCCGCTACCTATAGGACCTCCTACCTCTACCAAAAAGCTGACTGGGATGCCTTTCGCGATTTCCTCTGCGACGTCCCTTGGGGAAAAGTGTTCAACCTATCAGTTGATGACTGTGCCTCTGAGGTCTCGTCATGGGTGAAAGCTGTTATTGATGCCTTCATACCCACCAGGAAGTATTGCTTAAAACCTCATTCCTCTCCATGGTTCTCTCCGGCCTGCTCAGCCGCCATTGCCCACAGGAACCATTACTTCCATCTATTCCGGAGACAGTCATCTGATCACAATGGGCGCCTGTTCATATCTGCTCGCAATGAGTGCAAGAGAACCCTAAATGACGCCAAACAGTTGTTTGCTGAGAGAATGCGACAGCACATAGCTGACCGCAAGTTCGGCTCCAAGGAATATTGGAGGATTTGCAAACGAGTGCTCAACAATAGGAAATCCTCAATACCTCCTTTAATCCATGAATTTGAGGTTCTCACGTCATCTGCGGACAAAGCTGAATGCTTTACCCGCAGATTCTCATCCAACTCCACATTTGACTCGTCCGGAGTACACCCACCCGACTTCCCTATTAGAACTGAGGCCAAACTGCACGACGTATATATTACCCCGACAGTAGTATACCGAGTAATTTCAAAACTCGACCCCCATAAGGCGTGTGGAGACGATGGAATCCCGGTGATAGTCCTTAAGAGGTGAGCTCCTGAACTTTCCCCTGTTCCCTCTAAACTATTTAACTACTGCCTTTCTGCTTCCTGCTTTCCTCATGCTGGAAGTTCTCTTCAGTCGTTCCTGTATTTAAGAATTGTGGTGAACCCTCGGACCCATCCAACTATCGCCCTATCAGTCTTCTACCGATATTCGAGAAAGTATTCGAGGTCATAATCAATGCTGAAATAGTTCATCATCTCACTGCCCACAAACCCTTCTCTGACAGGCAATATGGATTCCGATTTGCCAGGTCCACGGCCGACCTGGCAAAAACCGTAACGGAGTACATGATACAGGCCCTTGATGAGTCTGACGAGGCTCGCGCGGTTGCTCTGGACATCTCCAAGGCTTTCGACAGGGTTTGGCACTCTGGCCTCCTATGCAAACTATGGGGTTACGGTATTACCGGTCGCCTGCTTGACCTAATCCAATCTTTCTTAAATAACCGCAAAATGAAGGTCTTTTTGAATGGGCGTGCCTCTTCGTCCTACAGAACGAACGCTGGTGTCCCCCAGGGCTCTATCCTGGGCCCGACGCTCTTCCTTATTTTCATCAACGACCTCCCAGATGAGATCAAGTCCCAAGTAGGCATCTACGCAAATGACACTACAATATACTCCCGCACCAGTAAGAAACCTGTCGTGGCTGACAGACATAATCTCGCTGCTGACCTTGAACGGGATCTACACTCTGTGGTGAACTGGGACAAGAAGTGGCTTGTCAACTTCAATTCGTCTAAGACCAAGCTGTTGTCTGTCAACCATTACAGGCAACCTCTCCTGCCTCCCATAAGCATGGATCAAGCGATTCTCCCGGAGAGCAATACACTACGCCTCCTCGGACTTACCCTGTCCTCAGACCTCAAATGGAACCACTATATTGAATCCATAGCAAAATCTACTGCTAAGAAGGTTGGGTCACTATGTCGATCCAGGATGTTTTTTCCGCCTGAATCCATCCTGCATATATACAAGTTAACCATCCGTCCGTGCATGGAGTACTGCTACCATTTATGGTCAGGCGCCCCTGCCGTTCTCCTCAGTGTTCTTGACAGGCTCCAAAGGAGAGTCTGTAATGTGATAGGTACTGATCTGGCGGCTCGACTGCAGCCACTTCCCCACCGTCGAAATGTCGCCTCCCTTTGTCTGTTCTATAAATACTTTCATGCCTTCTGCTCGGACGAACTTAAGTCACTGGTGCCTCCTCAACATGTGTTTACTCGTGCAACCAGACTGGCAACTGGGTCCCACCCATTCACAGTCAGGTTAGCCAAATGCAGACGACAATTCTACTCCTGCAGCTTCTTTTCTCGCACTTCCCGCCTGTGGAACTTGCTCCCGTATTCTTGCTTTCCTGACGGCTACAACCTTCAGAAATTTAAATGCAAAGTCAATACTCATCTACTAACCACTGGACTCTAGCTCTCTCCCCACCCCCTTATAACCTTCCCTTTCTCTCCACCTATGTATCTGTCATCGCACCTGCTTTCTCAGCTTTCTATTGCTCCTTTCTAAATAGTTTGTACTCCTCACTCTTTTCTAATTCATCTTTTTACAGTTATGTAGCCCCCTGCACATCAGTGGCATTTCCGTCTTGCTCGGGGTGAAATGATTAAAAAAAAAAGCATTCAATACATGGTAGATGTTTAAGGCGGATTTTGACGAGAAAAATCTTCTGGCATGGGACAGTGAACCAACTTTCCTAGCAACGAACGTAGTGAATGATTCGATATGGTCGCTCGACTTCATGTGAGTGGAAAACGCGAGAAAAAGGTGTAGAGTGTTGCTCTCCTGGATTTTAGCATCAGCCATGCTGATGGCAAGCAGAAAAAGTCTTTTGTGTGGTAACTTATCATCGTTTCATTGTTTGTTTGTTTTTTAATTAATATTCCTATCTTTGTTATCATCAATTTTGAGCACTGCATACTTTGGGCAAAAGTTTAACACGAAATAAATTGAATCAAATAAGTGAAATACTCATAACGAACAACCATCCAAAATAATATCAGGAAGACAAACAGACAGGATATGAACTTTAAAGCAACAGAATGACTACCTTGCATCACAAATCGGCTTCATGGCAGTTTCCCCACGACAAAAAACAAAAAACTATTCTCTACAGGCTCTTCACAAAAGCTATTTCCCCGTGAAAGGTAAATATGATCTAAAACCGTATACAATATCCTTTATAATAGAATATAAGTGAGAAACAAAGTGAACCCAAAAAATTAAATTCTACGACCAGAACAAACATAATCTTAGGTAATAACATGAAATTAGGCATGGCTAAACATATATATGGAAAGAGACAGGAGTATATTGTTTGCATTGAAATTAAGTAAACATAAAAGAGAAGATAAAAAAAGCTGCTTGTATATGCCCAACGAACGATTGTATGAATGAAGACAATGGTCAGGGAAAAAAAGACAACTCTATGAATTTAAATAAAAAAATAATTTCCTGTGTCTGACAAGTGTAAAATGTACTGAGAAATTATGCATCTTTTTTTTTTAATCGGCTTCACCCTTAAGCAAGGCAGTAAAGCCACTAAGACTCAAAGGGTTACTTATTACGAGTGTAGAAGAATTAAGAACAGAAGCAATAATGGTCGAAAAGAATAAAGAGTAATCAGGAGAAGAGTAGATAGCGATTGACATTGAAGAATTCTATTTAAACCACAAATTATTCAGACTAATCCTTATTTTCTAATCATATTATAGATAATGTATACGTTTGTTTTTTCTTCAGGTGTGTAGGTCATTCAGGTGCGTAGGATGTGCGTTGTGGTGCAGTGGATATCGACTTGGAACGACAAATCGAGGTTCGAGTTCGAATTCCAGTTGAATTCCTTGCATTCACTTACGTACAAATAGCCTTGGGAAAGATATTAATCCCTCTCTTCTCCCGCTTATGGGTTAAATAATAGGACAGATTGGGTTCTATAACCAGTATACCGCAGGAAGCAATAGAAACCTACTGCGGGTTAATTTTCTGCCCAGTCAGTCATGTCTCTTTCGAGACACGATCGCCCAAAACGTGTATCGCGTATGACACTTGACGGACTGCGGTGACGCAGCCGTTTCTGTTTTTAATTTTATATTACAGATGATTTCAAATCTGCATATGAAATATTCTTGCAGACAAAAAGCAATTCAGTAATTATTCTTTTAGATAGATAGCTTATTCTATCCAGTCATACGTGGTCAAGAAACCATTCTCTGTTTCGTTTTTTTTTCTTTTCAGTTCATCATCATTTATCCGTCACACCCAGATGGTGCATAAGGCAGCAACTTTTTGTTGCTGTAACAAACCGTTTTGGGGGGTTTTTTACGAGGCAGGGTTGCTAGTCCTGCACCCAACCCCCAAACCTGGAGGACCGGTGGACCATTCTTGGTCCTTACGTTTACAGGACCTGGTATTCCCAAATGGTCATCCATTTAAGTACTGACCAGGCTCAATGTTGCTTAACTTCAATGATCGGACAGGAACCGGTGTATTCAACACGATATAGCTTTTTTTCAGTTAAACCTGTATATATGCTAAACATTGCACTATGTAGAGGCAACCCACCATATAATTAGAGAGAAGGGGAAAACTTATATCATGAATGTATTTCCGATTTTATACGTTCGTGGATTATTTTGTCAGTGACTACCACAGAATTAGATACGCAGGCAATAATGAAAAAAATAGAATCACCTTGATACTGCATCAAGACTGGAAGAAATGCATTCTGGGATATCTGAAAGATTTCTTTTAATTAAGCTGAAAGTACAACCCTTCAACATATTTGTTCTGGCCGTGTATGCACCGACAACACAAAGTACAGAGGAGGAAATCGAATCTTTCTAATCCATGCTGGGCAACCCTAAGGCTTAGTGCAAATCACAAGAAACTAGAATTATCATGGAATAACTGAATGCCAAAGTAGGCAAGGAGAGGAAATGTGAAACAGTTGGCAATTTCAGGCTCGTGAACGACCGGAACCTACAAGAAAAATATACTAACAGTGTGAAAAAATACGAGAACCAAATTGGAAACGGAAACGCAAAATGAGATGAACTAAGAGAAACTTTAGTGATATCAAAAAACGACATCATCCCAAAAGAAAACTAACGTAGGAGGAAAAATGAGTGGCTGACAGATGAGATACTTGAGATAATGCGATGAAGACAGAAAACAATTCCAAGACATGCTACACAAAGAAATAAGGAATAAATGCAGACAGGCTAAAAAAGACTGATTCAACGACAAATATACAGAAATAGCGAAACTGAATATGACAAATATAGGAGATATGCATAAAAAAATTAGAGAACTAACAAGTCAAAAGACATGCTCAGCAACAGGAAGCATATAATCCAAGGAAAGAACACTCATATTAGAGAAAAACAAATACTTCAGCGATGAGAGGAATATATCGGAGATCTCTTTCACAATAAGAGAGAGCAACCATCAATACCCAGAAATACTAACGGACTGGAAACATTAAAACCCGAAGTGAAAGCTGCACTGACCAAATTGAATAGAAACAAAGAAGCAAGACCAGACGGTATTATAATATAGACACTGACAGCGTTAAACAATTTCTGCGTGGACAAGATTACAGAAATGATAAATGAAACCTACATCGGTGATAATATACCAGAAGACCTAAGCAGATTAATTTTCATAGTACTGCCTAAGAAGACAGGCGCAAAATAATGTGAATTCCATCGAACGATCAGTTTAATGAACCGCCTAACAAAGCTCATCATTCGAATTCTGATAAATAAAACGCGCAACAGAATCAGGCCAGAGATACTACAAGAACAGTGAGGATTTGTCAAAGACACCCGAACGTAGAACTTGATATATTTTTTTTAATCGTATCACCCCAAGCAAGGCATTCCTCTGCCACTATAGCGCAGGGGATTGCACAGAGGGATTGGATATAGGAAATGTAAGAAGGAGGGTGATAGACGACTTAGGATGTACATAGGGAGAGAGTTGGAGAGAGTAGGTGTGAGTTAGTGTGTTAGGAGGTGTCTATTGACCTTACATTTAAACTCCTGGAGGTTGTAGCCGTTGGGGAAGCAAGCATGCGGTAGGGAATTCCACAGGCGGGAAGTGCGAGGAAAGAAGCTGTTTTATGAACGTGTTGTGCTTGTGCTTTATAGACAATGCAATTCGACAAAGCACACCACAAAAACTTAATAGAAATGCACGGCATCCTTGACATATTCGGAAAAGACATTATAATCATCATCAAGAATCTATACTTACAGTAAACCTTTGATAGAAAGGGGTGTAAGACAAGGATGTATCTTCTCACCGGATCTATTCAACCTATACAGCGAAGCAATTCTGAGAGAACTAGAAGTCCTGCCAGGATTAGTCATTGGTAGCCACAATCTTAACAATATAAGATACGCAGATGACACAGTGCAGAGAGGAGACACGGAAAGGAAAGTACAAGAGCTTCTACAAAAGTAACAGGGGCAAGCGAGAAGAGAGGACTAAACATAAACTACAAGAAGACTAAATGCATGGTTATCAGCAAAAAGAGAGACCGAAAATGCTAACCATAGATCGGGCATATAAAATCAAGCAGGTGCTGAAACTTAAATACATGGGAAGTGTTCTAGCAGAGGACGGGAAGTGCAACACTGAGATCCGAAGACGTGTTAGGTTGGCCAAGGACGCATTTCAAATAACTAAGCCGAGTATTAACAAGAACATTTTGTTAGAAATAAAGGAAAATATACTGGACTGTTATGCGATATCTTTCCTACATGGCAGCAAATGCTAGACAATCTCATCAAAGATAAAAGAGAAACTTGAAGCAACAGAAATGTGGTTCTACAGAAGGATGCTGAGAATACTGTGGACCGAGCATGCAACGAAAAGAGAGGATGGAAAAAAAAACTTATACTTAACATCAGGGAGAAACAGCTGAAGTTTCTGAGGCACGTAATGAGGAGGGAAGAATTGGAGAATCTAATACTCACAGGGCGGATAGAGGGAAAGCAACGCGGGAGATACTTGATGGGATTGAGCAAGTGGATAACAAAGCAGAGATTGGGGGATATACCAAGAGAAAAAGTTTTAAGAGATGCAAGAGAAAGGGGGATGTGCAAGGCCATGATCATCTACGTCCTTAAGGGACACGGTACATAAAAGAAGAAGGAAGAATGTTTTTTGTCTCTATTTCTGAGATGAGGTAGTATTGCCACTATTTGTATTATTCGCACTATTGTCCTCATCTTTGTTGCCATTTGTACGAAGTTACGGCCGTTGTACATGCCGATCTTCTTCAGGTACTAGGAATGTCGAACCGAACCCTTTATATCACACACACACAAATATATATATATAATTTAAAAATTAATATAAATTATTTATGTAAATCGAAATCAGTCAGTCAAGTGGCATACGTGATACACGCTTTGGCGATCATATTTCGAAAGAGACATGACTGACTAGGCAGAAGATAATCTCACAGTAGGTTGCCATTACTTTCTGCGGTAGACTGTTTGCCAGCCAATGCTATAGAACTCAATCTGTCCTGTTATTTAAATCATAACTGTAAGGAAGAGACTGATTAATACCTTTTGCAAGAGTATTTACGCCTAAGGAACTCAAGGAATTCAACTGGAATTCGAACTTGGCTCCCCGATTTCTCGTTCCGAGACGATATCCCCCGCACCACAACGCACATCCGAAAAAACAAAATGCCTGTCCAAAAAAGAAATAAACATCTAGAACTCTCAAAAATTAAAAACGGTAGCACTTCTGGAGAATATAATTCGCCACAAATGGAAACTATCGAAAGAAAATTGGGAGAAATGGAAATAAAAGATAAAAGGCCAAAAAGCGAGCGATAAATTTAATAATACTAAATACTGTGATGAATTCAACACGCATTAGTGTGTTGCAGAAATTCTAATATCAGTAAACAAAAAACAAGAAATTTGAATACATTTAAAATTATATTAAAACAGGCATTACTTTTTAAGCGACCCTCGAATATTACGCACACAATTATTTACACACATCCAATGCTTACTTTTTATTTTTAGAATTCTTGTTTTTTCTTGTCTATTACTTTTATGTACCAATTACAAGTGCCGACACAATTGAATACTTTTCTTCAATTTCCCCAATGGAACGGTTCTTATTTGGAACCCATTTTTTCCGAATATTTTTCCCGCAGTATGATTAGTTTTTTTCCACGTTAATTAAACCTCAATTTCCCGCGGAACGTTTATTTGAACCGGAACGCTTATTTTATCAATTGAGCCTCCACATCAACAACTCCTATGTGATTATTCCAGACAGTATTTGTATTCTTGGTGAGAAACTGTAATTTTGCGAAAAGCCACTAACGTTTCAAACTTTCTTCAGAGAATTGAAACAGTTCCTTTTGTTGTTAATAATTTTTCCACATTTCAACCGAATTCTATCGCCTTCTTCAAAAAGGTAATATGTAAGTACAAAGGAAAAATATTTCTGCAGAAAGGTTTGGATTAATTACTTGACTAAGTTTGAAGAGTGGATCGGCCGAGACAATGTAATAATAACAACAATAAATAGTTTAATTTTTCTTTCCGAACAAAGCCTACTGTCCATATATTTATTTTTCTCATCACAACGTTCTTCTACTTTATATCTTATTCAATTACATTTAGAGAGTTTCAGGAGTAACGCTATTTTTCTTTCGGATCAGAAGTGCTGTCTCATCATTTGTTTTATAATTTTTTTCTATAAGAATTAGCACTCATGTTGATTAAATGCTTGCTTAAACTTTTTGTTTATTTTTCGGTATAATAAATAGAAAAGAAAAGCATTTAAATGATAATAATGGCCGAATTATTGAACATCATATAAAATAACGTATTTAGCAACTATTTATATTTAATCTTACTTTTGTTTTAGTTGCTTAAATTATACTTACCTTATTTTATTTAAATGATTACATAAGGCATTATTTTAGTGTGTGAAATGTAATATAAATTTCTATTTTCGAGGGATATTTCCGAAGACACACTTCAGCACTAAAGTACGTGAGTCCACACATTTAAAACGATATTGTGTCGCTTTTTGCCCTAGTGCTGGAACAGATAGCTAAATAAATGGCATATCGTTCAGAACCGCAGCCGACTTAGTATATACCCAAGTCCTACCCACAAAGGCGAGGTGTGGGAATTGCGTACTCATCAGTTCTGGCAAAATTTCCCCGTAGACTATGCACTCCGGCATAATCTTGTCTGGGTTATTCCCTGCCGATGACAGAGAGTCCGACAAGTCTGATTTCAAGTGCAAATCTGTCGACTGCCTATTACAGCTTGGAACTTACGATTCTTGCAGTGCCGGATTTACCTCTCGGCTTGTCATGCTGAAAACTAGGGCCTCAAGATCTAGGGGACCTCCAACCAAATTGTATAATATTTTTGACACTGTCATAAGCCTTTTTTATACTCATTGTCATAACGCATCGTAGAATCTAAACAACCTTTCATTCATTTTAAACACCCGTCATCATCCTCGACTTTACTCAAATTGTTTAATTTAACACTCTTCTATTTTCTTTTACTCGTGATCTGTAATTATTAGTTGAAATTTTCTCTTGTTCTTCTGTTCCTGCTAAGACCACCTGACTCTGCTTTATGAAACTGAGAACAGGCGAGGTTCGTGATCTGACAGGAAGCTTCATTACATTATAAGCTCAGAAGTTTGGTATTTGGTTGCTGTAAACAATAAGGAAATTTAATATATCTCACTTCCCCGCCCCATAGATCTAGAGAATTGAGTTATTAGAGGCTAAAGGTGAAATTGTGCAATTTTTCGTTTCCGCTTTGTACTGCTGCAAACAGAAATTGATAAATTACACAGAAAAAAATTACTGAAAAATTATTCAGAAATAATTCAGAAAGCCATGAAAATATTTATAGAACAGACAGAGGGAACCACATCCCGTCGGTGAGAAAGTGGCTGGAGTCGAGCCGCCAAGTCGGTACCTATCACATTACTGATTCTCCTTTGAAGCCTGTCGAGAACACTGAGATGAACAGCGGGACGCCTGACCATATATGACAGCAGTATTCCATGCACGGACGGATGGTTGATTTGTATATGGATGGATTCAGGCAGAAAAACATCCTGGACCGACACAGTGATTCAACCTTCTTAGCAGTGAATTTAGCTATTGACTCAATGTAATGGATCCACTTGAGATCGAAATATAGCGTAAGGCCGAGGAGGCGCAGTGTATTGCTCTCAGGGAGACTCGCTTGGTTCATGCTTATGGGAGACAGGAGGGGTTGCCTGTGATGATTGACAGACAACAGCTTCGTCTTACAGCAGCTTCGTCTTTATTTACTAAGCTAAATTTTGCCTACAAAAACTGTTAATCGCTTACAGTACGATATTCTTCTTCAATGTGCCGTGTCCTTTCAGTACGTGATCGATTATGAATCTCCACAATGTCTTGTTTTTTATAGCTCTTAATAAATTCTGTGTTTTTGTTATCTCTCACAGACCCTTTTCTGCCATCCATTTACTCATGTTGACTAAGTAAATTATACACTATTTTCTTTTATCTTTTTGCTTTCCATATATCGTGTGAATATCAAATTTCACAAGCCCTCTTTCCTCATCATATGCTCTAGAAATGTCTTCCTGGCGTTAAATATAAGTTCCTTTTTGTTTCCATTTTTTCTAAAACCTCGTCGTTATTCCCATGTTCTATCTGTGATATTTTCATCATTCTTCTGTATAATCAAATTCTGCTGCTTCAAGTCTCTATGAGGGATTTTTTTTCATTAAAGAAAGACTGATATTACGTAACCAAAGGGTTTTGTAAAGTATCGTAAACTATGCGTGGTTCTGTGGCAAAATAAATAAAAAAAACATGAAACAACGTTGATCCTCAGAACCGTATTATGGAAATCACACTGTCAAAATAATCCTTACTACTGTTTGTCACAGTGACATGAGTAATGTTTTTTCTTTAAACACATAGTTGCCTGACTAGAGAGAAGACATTTAAACTGGCAGCCTTTTCTTTCTTTTTGCATCGTTGTAAACACTGCAACACTTCAACAAATGGATAGGGAAAAGAAGAAAGTTAACACACAAAATAAACTAAAGCACTTGTGCAGCACTAATAAATACCAGATTTACAATATATAAATAGATTTATTTGAAAATTACATGACAAGAAGTTCAGAAAAGAACCACTTTCCTGGGGACATTTTTGTGTGAATTTTAAAAAATATATTTTTATTTCCTTATTTTATATTGATGTTTATTTTAATTTATATTTAAAACGCTTTTAAATAGGTAATCTATTTTTATAAAATGTAACACTTAACAATCATGAATTGTAAATTTTGCATTTTCTAATATATTAGTCATATATATATGTATGAATAGCAGAGAGACTGGGAAGATGTATTTATTATTCCATGTCCAATATATATATATATATATATATATATATATATGTGTGTGTGTGTGTGTGTGTGTGTGTGTGTGTGTGTGTGTGTGTGTGTGTGTGTGTGTGAAAAACATTTCTAACCCCGGTATTCAAGAACGCGAGCAAGCGCTCTTCCCCACTCAGTATAGATTCATCAGTTTCCTTAATATCATTAGTGAGCTTTTCGAGGCTATAATCAACAAGTGGGTCGTTGAACACCTAGAGAAGAACAATCACTTGCGTCACAAGCAGTAACGATTTCGATCTGCTCGATCCACTGCTGATGTCCTAACTACCCTTACTCACAGATTTAGTAAGGCTTTGACAACAAATACATCTCACGGATCGCAGCATTGGATATTTCGAAGGCCTTTAACAAGGTGTGGCACAAAGGTTTGCTGCACAAGATTTCCAGCTATAGAACCACTGCAATGGTTTTCTCATTTATCAGGTCATTTCTAAAGGAAAAGCTTAATAATTTTGTCAAGATTAAAAAATAAGGTCAGGGCAGCCCAATCACAAATATGACAACTGTACTTCATCTTAGGACTGATTTGGTTTATGTAAAGGTAGAAGATATCACGAGAAGTCAGATACTTACTGGATTGATCTCATGAATAGCACGAATTGATTAGATTTCGGGTTCAGGATAAAGTTTCTGGGTAATTTTTCCGGTTTATTAATAAAATTTAATTTTTGCCTTTCAAATGCCAAATACTGGATTACCTCCCCTAAATTATTTTAAATATTGAATTACTTTCCTTGTGTCATTTTAAGTATACATTTAAGTTTGAGAGCGGTGAGTTCATTGTTTGTATTTTCAATCTTGAGAGCGGTCAAGTTCATTACAGTTATTCTTTCTCATTTTAATAATCATCTCCTGCTAATCGCTGGGATGATATCGGTATTGCATTGCCGGAGGTTTTCGAGCTTTGACTGCTCTTTCTAATTATTATTTTCATTGTTGAAGAGATAAAATAATTTCTATTTAAGCATTTTATAAAGTGATTTACTTTTTCTATGAGTTTGGTTGGGCAGTCATATAGGTTTGATGTGGGTATATTTTTATGGATTAGTTCAATTTGTTGTTTCCATGTTGATGTTAATTAGTGTGTTTATTTTGTTTTAATTTTGTACTGGTTCATTTCATTCTTATTATTTGATTTGTTTTATATTTTATTATTATTACAATTATCATTATTATTGCTGTTATTATTTTGTTAATTTATTTTTCATGACAAAATATTAGAGCATAAATCGGAAGAGGATTGCTAAAAGTACCAGGACAAATAAAAGGAAAAACGCGTGAAAGTGCTCAACTGGAAAGTGTTCACAGGAGTTGTAGCAGTGGAGGTTATAATCAACTTTAAATTGCAGAGTCTTCTTTCAAACAAGCAATTTGGCTTTCGCTTCTCGGGGTCAACTGTTTATGTATTAAGAGTTATTGCTGAAAGAGTCTGTCAAGCTTTAGATAAGAATGGTGAAGGTCGGACTTTAGCATTTGGCAGGGTTTCGTGCGCTGGTCTTCTTTACAAGTAAAACGTTTATGACATTTTGGGACGAAATTTAAAGAAAGATGCTGATGATACCATGGACCGAACGTGTGATCAACGACGAGGTGTTGGAGAGGATGCAAGCGAAAAGAAAACTTATATTGGCATCAGGAAGAGACAGTTGATTCGAGTGGGAGTTTTGTTTAGCGGCATATCAACCTCTGTGAATTATTTAATACCAAAAAGTTGGGATTTTAAGGTGTTTTTTCTAATGTACGGTTATAGTAAGAAAGTCGATTTAATCAGATTTAGATGAAAAATTTGTTTGTTTTTTTTTTTAGAAAATTCAGGATGTCTTCTGGTTTTGTATTTTTAGAAAGGTCCTTTAAAATGAAAAAAAAGTTTGGTTCGTTTTGTTTTACTGTATATCAACTTCTATAGGTTATTTAATACCGACAAGCCGACATTTTGTTTCGACATTGAAGGGACAATGTCTCATCAGGTAGTAAACGCTATTTCATTTGTATATATATATATATATGGAGAGAGAGAAAAAAATGAAAAGTATATCTTCGTATACATAGCAGGAAGTATCAAATTGTATTTCTGATTTTTATCTAAGCTCAATGATTTATAAAAATGAATTTAGCTGAAAGAAGCTATTTTGTTAAAGCAATATATTCTTAATTATTGGTTATTTGGGAAAGAGACACTAGTTCAGTTTTCTGGTGAGCATTTATATTATGATGGGCGCGTGGCTGAGTAGTTAAAATGTCCGACTCTCAGCATGGTCGATTTTTCAGATGTGATTCCAGCACATAGCACATTTCGAAATTGTTTAAAAAACATACAAAATGTTGACCATAACCTAGTACATTAAATTAGATAGACGGAATTATGTGAGAACCATCGATGTTTGTGCGAGTACGAAGTCACAAAACATTGTGATCAAGGGTGTGAGGGTACTGTCTTGTTTAGATTGTTTATAATGTGCCTTCTCCCAACAACTACGGTCAGCTAGTTGCAGTATAAACTACAGGTGGGCTCTGTTGGTGTTGACAGAACAAAAGTATACCTGAGCAGGCGACTGCAACGAGCGGTCAGACATTCAGTCAGTTAAGTGCTATACGTGAAACACGCTTAGGCGATCATGTCTCTTTCGAGACATGACTGACTGGGCAGAACATTATCCCGCAGTAGGTTGCCATTACTTTCTGCGGTAGACTGGTTGTCAGCCAAGGCTATAGAACTCAATCTGTCCTGTTATTTAACCCATAACTGGAAGGAAGAGACGGATTGATACATTTCCCAAGAGTATTTTCGCGTATGTGAAGGCAATGAATTCAAATGGAATTCGAACTTGGCTCACCGATTTCTCGTTCCGAGCCAATATCCACTGCACCACAAAACCTGAATATATATTAAAACCGTAAAAGGAATTAGGATTAAAGAAATGACGCTTCAGAAAATAATTTTTACAATGTTTAGACGGTTAATAAGTTTGCCTAGAGCAGTGGTTCCGAAATGATATTGAGGATAGCAGGTGAGGCGGATTGATTTACAGAAAATCAAACTTTTAGAAACAGCTTCAAAATATTCATATACCAAAATAAATATGATTTCGAAATTTAAAATATTATTAAGGATTACTTGTAATTGCATACATGAGTCACTTTGTAAATAACTATTGACCGATTTTATCATTGTGGTATATTTGCATTATATCAAATATTAAGAATATAGTAACGCAGTTAAGTGCCATACGTGATACACGCTTGGGTGATCATGTCTCGAAAGAGACATGACTGACTGGGCAGAAGATTATCTCGCAGTAGGTTGCCATTACTTTCTGCGGTAGACTGGTTGCCAGCTAAGGCTATAGAACTCAATCTGTCCTGTTATTTAACCCATAACTGGAGGGAAGAGACGGGTTAATACATTTCACAATGTTATTTACGCGTAAGTGAATGCAAGTGGAATTCGAACTCGACTCCTCGATTTGTCGTTCCGAGCCGATATCCACTGCGCCACAACTAGGGTTCGCAAATTGGAGGAGAGAGTTATCATTTATAAAGTTCTCTCTTCGAATCCATGGTAACCTTCCTTTAACCCACCCACAGTTTTTTTTTTATGTACTTTTTATCGCATAAAATTTAGTGAGGCGTGAGCAATTATCCATTCTAAAAATGAAGCCCAGAGGAAAAGTGGGAACCACTGATGTAGATAACTTGGGGGAAAGAAAAGATAAAGAAATATTTCAAGAGAAAATGGAGGGATTAAGAAAATTGAAGAAATAAGAGCGGATAAAGAAAGCATAAAGAATAAAGAAAAAGCGCAAGAAGGGAAAATCAGGAAAAGGAGAGAAAAGGGAGAAGGACGAGATAAATAAAGAGAGTAACGATGAAAAGAAGGCAAAGAAAAATGTTGAAAAAGAAAAAAGCAGACGTTTAGTAAATACAAAAGGGAGAGGAAAAGGAGAGGAAAAAAGGAGGGAGGAAAAGGTTTCAAAGAGAGTTGAAATCGTGTGTAAAAATAATGGAGAATTATGGTAGTGGGGAAAAGAGATTGTGTAAATACGAATAATTGAGAACGGAAGTAGAAAGAATAGTGATCGGAAGTGGGAAGAAGTGTGAGCGGAAATGGAAAAAAAAGAAAATGCAAGTCGGAAGAATGGAGAGTGGGGATAGCGTATATAGAAAATGAAAGAAGAGAGAATGGTAATATGGAAAATGGATATTTAAAATAGGGAGAACAGAGAATGGAAGTAAGAAGAGGGAAAAGAAGTAAGAAAATAGAGAACGGAAGTGGGAATAGGAGAAAGAAGAGAGTGAGAGAGAAAAAATAATGGCGGAGAGGTGTAGGAAGAATGGAGTAACTCGGGATAGAAAGAATAGAGAGTGGAAGTAAGAAAAGAGAGTGAGAGTAGAGAGAATGGAAGGTAGTAAATGGAAAAATAGAGAGAGATAATATAGATGAAAGAAAGAGTGGGATCAAAAGAGAGGGTGTAAGAAGGATGGAAACTGCGTTGATGGAAATGTGTAGAAGAGGAAGAAAATGAGCTGAAAAAGAAAAATCTTACGCTTGTAGAGTGGAAAGAAGAATGAACAATTGTAAGAAGAATAGAGAAAGTCGAAACAAGAAAAGGGAGAGTTGAAAAAAAGAAGGCGAGGTGGAAGAAAGAAGGTGGGAGTAGGAAGAATTCGAAAAGAGAGAATATAGAGAAAAATGAGTGGGAAGTGGAAGAGAGAAAAAAGCAAGAAGAACAGTGAATTCGTTAATGAAAAATTTGACAAAAGGAAGTGTAGAAAAAAAAATGACAAGGTTGTGGCAAAAAATAAAATTGCCAGCATGCAAACGTGTGATCATTAGAGTGCGACAACTAGTGTATTGCTTTTGTAGGGGCAATTTAGGTGGAAGAGGTTTTGTTTTGTTTTTTTTTTTAATTTTTTTAAGGGGTGCATTTTCCCCAACTATTAAGTCATTTTTGTGGGCGTGAAATATATAAGTGCTATTACTCACAACGACATACCGCCTTTCAAAGAATATTTCCTTGTATAACAATATGCGCAGCGTGAGTTCGAATTCCAGTTGAATCCATTGCATTCACTTACGCGCAAATACCCTTAGGAAAGGTATTAATCCGTCTCTTCCTTCCAGTTATGGGTTAAATAATAGGACAGATTGGGTTCTATAGCCTTGATCGGCAACCAGTCTACCGCAGAAAGCAATGGCAAACTACTGCGGGATAATCTTCTGCCCAGTCAGTCATGTCTCTTTCGAGACATGATCGCCCAAGCGTGTATCACGTATGGCACTTAATTGACTGACTTCATTTTGAAAACCCGCAAACTATTATAGTAAAAAATAAACTATAGCAGATATTTATCTGAATCATATTCTTAAATAGCCTGGTAAGATTGAAATTTTCATAGTGATACCATGCATGGCGCCAAACCCGTTCAGAAATATCAATTGTTTATTTATTTATTCATTTATTTATGGCTTGCTATTTTATTTGAAGCCATAAATTTGTCTTTTTTATTTTGGATTGTAAGAATTTTTTAAAGAAAATAATGATTTTTAGTGATACAAGTTCTACTAATTAACCCATAGCTGACAGTAGGAGAGGTGGATTCGTGTGTTTCTCAAAGGTATTTGCGCATAGGTGTATATAACGAACCTGACTGGAACTGGAACTCGGCTTTCCGATTTACAATTTCGAGCCGTTATCCATTATACCATCTGCACATTCAAACTTACAGCACCTGGAATTCCCACGTGGTCACCCATCTAGATAGTAACTAGGTTCGACATTGCTTAACTTTAGGTGCTCGTACGAGAATGAGTGTTTCAACGTGATATGGTCGTAAGTCCTCAGAAATAAACCCTTGTGCAAATTAGCTGAAACAAAACCAATAATGTCTTCCTAGGATCTTTCACGCTTTCTTTTATCACGTATGCATCGTCTCTTGGCGTTGTTTTTCACTTCCGACTCCATTTTCCTTTACTGATGGATTCAGTGTGATTTCTTTACTTGATGACACAAGTGACAATTGAAAGTCTGACACCAACGATATCTGCGATCTCTCGGTAAGGCTTGTCAGTGTGTTCGTACAGCGTTACAATTTTTGTAAACATTTTTTGTTTAGAGTAATGCCCATCGCAGACAACAGTCGTAGGACAACTAATCGACAATCGAGACAATAGTGTCTAGACATGATAAAAATCTGATATAATAACAGATGACGCAATATTTTTCAAAGCCAAACACATTTTATCATACACCCCGAAAATGGATACATATTACTTCACACCACTGCAAATGACCTAATCTGAGGAAAAAACAGAAATCGATTACACCCTGTAACTCTGGTGGGTCTAAAACTGACCGTATAGTGAAAGTAAGGAAACTAAAGCTGTTGTTTCACTTAATTTGCACAAGGGTGTATCTAGACTGTGTACTATATACAACTGCTTTCTGAGTTCAATGGTTAAAATGGTTTTCAGTGAGTGAAGCCTGTGGATTTTGGTACCGACTATGCTTCATTTAGACTTGTGGGCTGGTTCTACCTAATCAGAAACAAAGAACTGTACCAAATACCAGAAACCACGTCACTTGAGGGCTATGAGAAGCAGTTACAACTAAAATACAACTCCCATATAACTCAAAGAGAAGATAATGATATAATCAAGACTTTGACATTCCACCCTAGCTCAAAAAAAAAAAAAATGGTTAGAAACGAATCTCCCCGCCCATCAATATTTGAAAGAGTGATAACAGCTACTGGACTTGAGAAACCTATTTTCCTGAAGAATTGCTTTAAGAGAAAGATTTTATAATTTTTTCAG
Source organism: Ascarosepion bandense (assembly GCA_037127315.1). NCBI lineage: Eukaryota > Metazoa > Mollusca > Cephalopoda > Sepiida > Sepiidae > Ascarosepion > Ascarosepion bandense. The sequence goes on along the minus strand of JBBBDQ010001725.1, from coordinate 909,764 downwards.
TAGTAGAGGCTGCTTGGTTAAGGAATAGCGAATGTTTCTTTATAAGGAAATGGGTAATGTTACCATTATCATGGCACTAGGACAGTTTGTACCCCGGACAACTGCATACCATACAATTGCGTACAAGGATATTTGCGTCCCTAGACAAATGCGTCCCTGGATAAGTGCGTACCTAAGATAAATTTGAGAAGCCTTTTATGGCAATTATCATAATTTTTTAAAAAAAGCATAGTTAGTAATCACAAACTTTAAAAAAAAGAATAAAATAATTAAAAATAAAATTGCAAGTTTATTTTATTTTATTTTATTTTATTTTAATCACATCACCCCAAGCAAGGCGGTAAGGCCACTGGTGTGCAGGGGGCTACGTAAGAGTGAATAGATTGGAAAAGAGAAAGCCGGAAACCACGTCCTAAGCAGGAAACAAGGGATGAGCCTCTACACCTGTTCAATAGACGTGGGTGGAGTGTGAACCGGGCGATAGTTCAGTCTATCTACTCCAATTAAAAAAAAAAATAAACAAAAAAGAAAGTGAAAAGATTGGAAAAGAGAAAGCCAGAAACCACATCCTAAACAGGGAACAAGGTATGAGCCTCTACACCTGTTCAATAGACGAGGGTGGAGTGTAAACCGGGCGATAGTTCAGTCTATCTACTCCAATTAAAAAAAAATAAACAAAAAAGAAAGTGAAAAGATTGGAAAAGATTGTTATAAATACAAAAAGAGATTAACAGTGTTTAAAAATATTTCAAAAATGGAAAATTAGTTTCACAAACTAATAAAAAATTATTAATATTGTAAGCTATCTCTTTTAATAAATTAATCTTGTTTTCAGGAGTATACTTATCTAATAGCGCCATGATTCTTTTTTCTCAGTTTTATTTTTGATAAGTTATGTTAACTATCTTTTCGCCTTTTTGGAATAATTAAAAGTTGCTTTGTAATTAGCACCTCTTAAGAAAATATAGTAACTTCAAAAAATACCCAGAGGTACGCAATTATCCAGGAACGCATTTGTCTGATACGGAATTGTCCGGGATACAAATGTCCGGGATGCAAATGTCCGGTCCACCCATTACGATAACCACTGTATGAAAGTCATCACAGATATACGCATATACTATCGATAATAAGAAATATGTTCAATATACAAATCCAAATATAACATGTCAGGCTGATATGAACAGCTGGCATTTTGCAAACATGTAAGGTGGAAAGAAGGCTTGACGAAGTAAAAAATCACAAGAAACATTGACCACAAAAAATAAAAAAAGTAGTGAATACTACTACCTTTAATCTAGACAAAATAACAGGTATCACAATACAAACAGACGCCAATCCTTTTATAATTTTATACAAGAATTTACCCAATGCAAAGCTCGAGAAGAACTCAGGGTAGAGTTTTACTGTTAAACTTGTAACGATGCATGAGATGTGGGATATTAATGAAAGCAGTAGGAAATAAAGATTATGTGAATAAGGAGGAGAGATAACGACTTACCTTGACTTAAAGAGATTAAGATTGTAGTGTTCAGGCAAGCGACAGTCTGTTACAAAAAGATAGAAAAAATGTCTGTGTAAAACTTTGTTATATCTGAAACGTGAGAGCAATGAGGTTGATTCGACTCCGTGAAAGTAGCAGGGCGTGTCATATCTCTAAAGTCTGAAATTGTAAAACAGAACAATGGGACTCATCAGAAAATTTACCATAGAAATAGCGATAGAGTATCAGTCGCCTTGCAAAGTTGCATTTGTAGGAAAAAGACTCCAGCGCGAAGAATAGTATTTTCCTACAAAACCATGTGAATGATATTGTATAATTGAGCAGCTTGAAGATTATCCAGTCCAGATATCGTAGCAATACTCAATGTTTGGCCTAATCTTATCCTTGGGAAGATAATTCAAAGCAGGAGTTATGTACTCCCTGAAGCGATCATTTTTTTCAGTATCTTTAGCTATAAATCCATTAAGTGCCATACGTTTACACGCTTGGGCGATCATGTCTTGAAAGAGACATGAGTGACTAAGCAGAAGATTTTCCCGAAGTAGGCTGTCATTACTTTCTGTGGTAGACTGGTTGCAAGCCAAGGCTACAGAATCCAATTTATTCTGCTATTTAACGCATAGCTGGAGAGTGAATGCAACAAATTCAGCTGGAATTTAAACTGTACTAGCAGTATAGCCCGGCGTTGCTCGGGTGTAATGAAAGCTTTAAAACGAATCCATGGTCCTGGAGCTCAGACTCAGCCTAAAGAATATTTGTGTGAAGTTTGGTGAGAATCGGATAAAAATTGTGGATTTGTATAAAGGACATACAGACAGATAAACACACACAGACACAAACATCTTGTCTTTTATATATATATATATATATGTTATCGATTTTCTGCACTATTGTAAGAACTGCAACCTTGAAACTCCTGAATATCGTTTCTTATGTCTTTGTCTATGAGTGTATCAAATTTGATTAAAATCGGACCACTCCTTCTATAACCCGATTTTTTCGATTACCGATTTTCGATATTTATCGGGGGTACCTCGACACAAAACCTAGCTAAGAACACTCGCAGACGCTTATAGTACAACTGTGTAAATTTTCAAGAAAATCGGTTCAGCGGTTTCGGAGTCTATAGGTAACGGACACACACACACACACACAGACAAAGTTCCATTTATAAATAAGTTTAGATAGGTAAACAAATCCCACTTAAATTCTTTTGCCTAGTTCACCATTTTTAACCATGCCTTAAATTCATTCCACGATTTCCAAGAATTGTCCAATTCCAAAGGCACATTCCAAATAATATTCGGGCTTACGGCCTATCACGTTGAATACACCAGTTCTCGCTCCATCACCGAAGTTAAGCAACGTTGAGCCTGATCAGTACTTAGATGTGTGAGCGCTTGGGAATACCAGGTGCTGTAAGCATATAGTGACGGATGTGCGTTGTGGTGCAGTGGATATCGGCTCGGAAAGAGAAATCGGTGAGTCGAGTTCGAATTCCAGTTGAATATCCTGCACTCACTTAAGCACTGGTACCCTTGGGAAAGGTATTAATCCGTCCATTCCCTCCAGTTATGGGTTAAATAACAAGGGTAGGACTTGGGGACCCTGCCCTTAAAAACAAATTCCAATGAATCTTGATACTCGAAAAGAAAAAAAAAGTCTTACTAGACACAAAACTTAAATAAAAAACAACAATAAATTGTTGAAAGAAAAAGGTATTACCATCAATAAATAAATAAAATTTAGTTCGCAATAAATGATCCACCGAGGTTGATACCCATAAAAACAAAACAACCAAATAATATTCATATCTTATTGAAAATCTTCATTCTTTTCCATATTAGAAAATATACATTTACATGGATTATTTCATTTTTGTTTTTTTACACTTATGATGGACCCGAAATTCTTTTAATGAAAGAATTATAAGAAAAAGTAAGAGAACCACCACACTATTTTATTATTTTCCTTTTTATATATCAGTTGCCATAAAAATATTAAAAAAAAACGGATTGGGTCAATAATAAAATCTAAATGCAAAGTCAGTTGCCATCTCTTATCTCCTTCACTTGTAACCTTTCCATGACAACCCTTATATCATGTTCTTCTTCCTTTCCACTCCACTCTCATGCAGCCGTCTTCACACCTGTATTCTCATCCTTTTCTTACTTATTCTCTGACTCCTCTGTAACTTGTTCCTCTTTCTCATCACTCACCTCTTATGTAACCCCCTGCGCACTAGTGGCAGTTCTGTCTTGTTTGGTGTGAAATGATTAGAGAAAAAAAAACATCGAAACCCTGAAATTTCCCTGGTGGTAGGGGGTCCCTTTATGAGGTAATTCCCGCTGGATGAAAATGCCTGCTCTAGAGTGAACTTGGGACTTAAAGACGTTTAAGTCGTGAAACATCATTAAGAAAGCCACTATTCATCGTGACTGGAGTGAAAACAGGGAGGATGAAATGTGTACGTATTGCATAGAACAATAAAAATCAAGAAACTATGGAGAAACATGATCACCCATATACTCAAAGGGAATTATGGTATTAATCATCTGAGAAACCACTTCCTGTCTTCCATTAACATGGATGATCTCAACCTCCAGGAGAATGATTTGTTGCACCTTCTTAAGCTAAAATTCTCGGCTTGAAGTAGAAAATCAACATTGAATTCACTGCTGTCAAGAAAGTTGGTTTACTGTGTTGTGCTAGACAATGTCTCTTTCCTGGATTTGTCTCACATACCTATAAGTCTATCATTCGTCCATGCCTTGAATATTGGTGTCACATATGGTCTGGTGCTTCTGCTTTATATTTAGAGATTCTTGAAAAGCCCCAAAGAAAAATCAGCCCATATTATTGCTCCTGACTTGGCATCTCTGCTTCAATCACTTTCTCACCGTCGTAAAGTTTGCCTTTTCTATAGATACTTTCATGGTAATTGTTCTGATGAGCTTTTTGCTATGGTACCTAGACTTTATGAACTTAAGCGCAGTACTATGTTAGTAACAAGGTTCCATTGGTTCTATTCTAACAGTTTCTTTTTTCGCACTTCTCTGGTCAGCATTTATACTTAAAAAATTAAACGCAAAGTCAATCGTTATCTAATGTCTTCCTGATTACTCTTCTGTTGTTCTCGTTCCTTACTATTACTTGTTTCCTAGTTCTCTCACATCCAGTAAACCCTTGTGTCTTAGTGGCTTTACTACTTTCCATGAGATGATTTCGATTAAAAAAAACAATAAAGAAGATTTAATTAAGCCTGTTTTAACTGTATGACCAAGTAGTGTAGAGCACTCAAAATTGGTATATATTAAATGGAAGGTTTTAACGTAGAAAAATATTTGTTATAGAAAGAAGGGGACACGCTTATCTCTTCTTTGTTTACGTAGGACAGTCTTTTATGATAATTTTTAATGCCCGGATAAGAGAAATATATATATGTACTTTGAAAAAACAGTTTCACAGAATAATTTTGTCAAAATATATTTTCTAATTTTCATACATTTCTTTTTCACTAGAAATTTAATATGAAAAAATGTATTCAAATTTCGTTTTTATTTACTTATTTTCGGCTATTAAGGTTAAATAAAGACAAGAGGAAAACGCTCATAAATTATTGTTCGTAGGATTATCTGAAATTATTAAACATCTAAAAAACGTAAAAGTTCATATTTGAAGAAAAATTCTTGTGTGCAGTATTATGTTAAGTCATGAGATGTTAAAATAATGCAAATTAACCTTACGTCTATTTTTTGTGAAAGGGATATTTCAAAAATTGAAATGTCTCTTTCACAGATCGAGTTGAATACAATATGCGATCTCTTTTAGTTTTCCTACTCTCTTCCCACCCTCTGAAACAGCGTCTGAACGCCTGCATGTTAACATACCCTTCCCTCCCCCCTTTTTAACTTATATATATATATATATATTTGGCTCTGTAAATAAATAATCTTATTTACATTGAGCTCTCTGGCTGAATCGATTTTTATATTTATTTTCAACAAAAAATAATAATAGGTTCTCCTGTGAGATTTCACCTATATGCCACTTTCTTTCGATATATATGTGTGTGTGTATGTGTGTGTGTGTGTGTGTGTGTGCGTGTGCATGCGCGCGCGTGTGTGTTCGTGTGTGGTGCGATGGGTAAATCGTCGTCATTTATTTTATTTTATCTTATTTCGCTTATACGTGTTGCTTTTTTTTTGTCGACTGGCATTCAAATTTGATTTTAAGTTGTGTAATTTGATCAATATTTTTAGCTAAAATGAAAATGTCATCTATGTATCTTACATATATATGGGGTTTATTTGTGTCATTATGTATTTATTTTCTAAATGTGCCATATATTAATAATTAGAAAAGAGAGAGCCTAGAGGAGATTCAATCGCAATATTATCTATTTAAGCATTTTTGTTCCAGTATTCTTGTTCCACTCTGAAGATGGCTCCTGTAAGCCAAAAGTTTAGAATCAGCCTAATAAAAAATATTCAAATTTTAGGTAATTTTTGTCTTTATTTTCATCAGATATTTAAAGCCCACATACGATGTTTAGAACGGTTCATGATTAAACATAATAAACATTCATTGTCTGTTATACTTAACAATATACGTTTAGATATATATACATATATATACACAAATATATATATATATATATATACATTTGGAGTCGACAAAAATGAAACTAAGTAATATTTACAACATTGTTAGAATAAAAAGATAAAAAATGTATATATATATATATTCTGTACTACTATCAGTCTGAAAATCTTTGAAAACTGCCCAAAGTTTTTACATTTTTATTGCTGAAATAATATTTTTTCAGAGTCACTGACTCAGAAAGTTGATAAAATGTAATATATATCGAGTTGTTTATTTAATTTGTGATATCACAGTTATGATTTGATATACATTCTAACAAGCACACACACACACACACACACACACATATATATATATATATATATATATATATATATATATCTTAATCCATCGATAACGACGACGATGCCTGCTCGACTAAATGAAAATTGAAGAAACCATACTTTGAGGATGATGGCTGTAAAGACCAGAGAAGCATCTTGCTGTTAATAGTTTGGACACAATATACTGTTGCGGGGAAGGCCGAGAGGTGTGAGTGCCAATCGACCGTGCAACTAAGAAAGAAACACAAAGGCAAGAAAAGGAGACGGCAATAGCAAAGAAGGATGATAAACGCAGATAGTCAGTTGGAGATGATACAAATCGGGTTTTTATTTTATCTTTTTAAGCGGACGGTGAATGGTAAGGTGACGGAGGAGGTCGTGTATCTGGAGCGGTATCCGGCTGTCAGCGGGCGCTGGACGTCAGGGGTCAAAGGAACAGATCGTCGAACGTCAGTGGACACTGGAAGCAGTAGCGAGATGTCAGTGAAACGCCGCAGTAGGAAGCTAGTGAGCTGGAAAGTGCAGGAGTGAGGTGGATGCCGCTGGAAACTCGGTCGTCTTGACTGGGCGCGTCATAGTCGCGATGCAGTGGTGTTCCTTGCCGCCCTAGCCGAGGGATATTTACTCTTCTCCCCCACTTGAAAGTGGATAGGTTCAAAACCGGTCTAAACTGGTCTTATTTGATCTTAATTTAGGACCCAGCCTGGAAGGCCGGAGCCCCCCTGGCCAAGGATATTTACTCTTCTTCCCTACTTGAAAGAGATGTGACACGATGTCTTTTTGAATGTGGGGAACCTGAGCACGTACGCCCAGATACTGGTCAAAACATTACCTATTCACTACCTATTCAATTATTATATATAATTGAAATCATATAATGATTATATATATATATATATATATATATATATATATATATATATATATGTGTGGGGGGGGGGTGTACATATTAAAATGATAGGATTTAAAGAAATACTTCAATACATTAATTTGCTCTAATGATTAAACTATAAATAAATACGACTTACACAAATACTTCAACACTTAGATGCACTGTAAAGCTTTTATCTATTAAGAATGATATCTGTAATAATGCAATACATTTATTCACATTAATTACATCTGTAAAATAAAAGGATTTAAACAAATACTTCAGAACTTCATTTCATTTGATAATTACACATGTAAAACGATAGATTTAAACAAATATTTTAACACTTTCGTTCGCTCGAATGATTGCATCTATAAATGAAAAAGATTTTAACAAATACTTCAGCACTTACATTCGCTTTAATAATTATATTTATAAAAATATTGTATTTAATCAGATGTGAAGCACTTTCATTCGCTCTAATGATTCTATCTTGATATGAATAGGATTTAAACAATACTTCAAGACATTGATTCACTCCGATGATTACATCCATAAAAGAATTAGTTTTAAACAAATAGAACACTTTCAATCGCTCTAATAATTACAGCTATGAAAGTATTAGATTTAATGAAAATTTCAGCACTTTCTTTAACTCTAATGATTACATTTATAAAGGCTTACGGCCATATCACGTTGAATACACCGGTTTTCGCTCTATCACCAAAGTTAAGCAACGTTGGGCCTGGTCAGTACTTAGATGGGTGACCGCTTGGGAATGCCAGGTGCTGTAAGCGTTTAGTGACGGATGTGCGTTGTGGTGCAGTAGATATCGGCTCGGAAAGAGAAATCGGTGAGCCGAGTTCGAATTCCAGTTGAATACTCTGCATTCACTTAAGCACTGGTACTCTTGGGAAAGGTATTAATCCATCCCTTCCCTCAAGTTATGGGTTGAATAACAGTGTAGGACTTGGGGACCCTGCCCTTAAAAACAAATCTCAATACTCGAAAAGGAAAAGTATTACTAGACATAAAAACAACAATAAATTGTTGAAAGAAAAAGCAATAAAAAAAAAATTTAGTTGGCAATAAATGACCCGCCGAGGTTGATATGCCATAAAACCAATCAACCAACATTTATAAAAGGATGATATTTAATAAAATACTTCATCACTTTCATTTTCTATAATAATTACGTCTATAAAAGAATTAAATTGAAACAAATGCATCACTTCCATTCACTCTAATGATTTGCATCTATAATTGAATAAGACTTAAGCAAATAATTCAACACTCTCATCCGCTCTGATGATTACATTTATAAAAGGATGGTATTTAATCAAGAACTTCAACAATTTTATTTTCTATAATAATTACGTCTATAAAAGAAGAGAATTTATACAAATGCAACATTTTCATTCACTTTAATGATTGTATCTATAATTGAATAGGTTTTAAATAAATAATTCAGCACTTTCATTCGCTCTCTTCAGTGCATCCATAAAAGAGTAGGTTTTAACAAATGCAACATTTTCATTCACTCTAATGATTACTTGTGACACAGTCATCTCTGGCGCTAGCGGTTCTTCTTCTTCTTCTTTTTCATGTGCCGTGTCCTTTCAGGACATAGGCGATCGTGGATTTCTACTTCCTCCTATCCCGTGACACTCTTAATATTTTTTCTCTTGGTATCTCTCTCAAACTCCCTCCGCCATCCAACTACTCAAGCCTGTCAGGTATGTCTTGCGCTGTCTTCCCCTGTCTCTTTTTACTTCTATCCGTCATGTGATTATTATGTTCTCCAAGCCTTCTTTCCTCATTCAGTTAAGTTGCCATATTAATACACGCTTGGACGATCATGGCTCGAAATAGACAAAACTGATTGAGCAGATTTTAACGGGGTAGGCTGCTATTAATTTCTTCGGTAGGCTGGTTGCAAAACAACGCTATAGAATCCGATCTATCCTATTTAGCCCATAGCTGGAGGGAAAAACGACGGATTCATATATTCCCCAAGGGTATTTGCGCGTATGCGAATGCAATGAACTCGACTGAAATTCGAACTTGGCTCTCTGATTTCTCGTTCCGATCCGATAACCAGTACACCACAACGCACATACTCCTTCTTTTGTCCCAAAAATGATGCCTAGCATAAGTTTTTTTTTTCGTTGGCATTCTCTGTAAAATCTCGTCGTTGCTCACACCTTCGGTCCATGGTATCTTCAGCATCTTTTTGTCAGTTAAGTGCTATACGTGATACACGCTTGGGCGATCATATGAAATAAGACATGACTGATTGGGCAGAAGATTATCACGCAGCAGGTTGCCATTACTTTCTGCGGTAGACTGGTTGCCGACCAAGGCTATAGAACCCAATTTGTCCCATTATTTAACCCATAACTGGAGGGAAGAGATGGATTAATACCTTTCCTAAGGGTATTTGCGCGTATGTGAATGCAAGGATTTCAACTGGAATTCAAACTCGGCTTCTCGATTTCTCGTTCCAAGCCGATATCAACTGCACCACAACACCACATCGTTTTGTAGAAGAAAAAAACAAACTCTAATCTATGCCGTACTTTACAAATAACTGCGTTTGAATTCGATCGGTTTTCTTATGGAATTCTACTGAATTTACCTTTATTCTCTCAGTTAATAACTTCCTGCTTTCACAAAAAATATTTCTAGGCTGTGAATAAAAAAAACATTGATGGTTTATAGCAAATTATGCCTTCTGTGATCAATATGTCTCTTTAACCTGTTTCTGCTGTACCGCAGACACAGAAGAGGAAAAAAAATCGGGTAGTTACTATCCAGGAATTAATGAAAGTTTTACTGACAGAATAGGGCAATTATGTATTGCATTACTGACTTTTTTTTTTTCAATTTCGGTCCGATGTAATTTATGATGCTAAGGAGTCAAGAAGAGTAATTCTGCATGAAACCCTGGGAAATAAGTGACATTTATCTTCTGTTGACAGTTTTGTATTCCACGGCGTCAACGTTTCTCTAAAGTAGATTTAAATTTATTTTCGAAAAATGTTAAGCTAGTTTTAGTTTTGTACTTTTGGTTAGTAGAAGCGGAAATATATATAAGAATTTTCACTACACTAAACAGGGTGGCTTCACGAGAAGTTCATTGAACACCTATCTCACAGGTACATACATATATACACATACATATGTACACATATTCACACAAAGACACGCAAGCACAGACACACCCACACATATATTTTCAAGGCAATTGATCAGATTATATTTTCGCTATAGTGTCTAAACATTTTTTAAACTTAAGCGCACTAAGAGACTGACGTCGAGATCTCACAAATTTACAGTTGAGCTGTTTGGATGTAAACCGAAGTTCTATGCTAAAAGTTTCTTTTCCTCGTATATCCCGCTTGTGAAGCTCCCTTCCGGCTCCATACTTTCCAGCCAGCTTTAATCCGCAAAAAATGAAATGCAATATCAATCGCTATCTACTGTCCTCCTGGTTAATCTTTCTTCTTCTCGCTCATTATTAATGTTTCTGTTTCTAATTCTACCAAATCTTGTAACCCCTTGTGTCTTAGTAGCTTTACCGCCTTGCAAGTCAGCCAGTAGTCGGTGGGGGCTATATTTGGAAAATATGGCGGATGCGGAAGTAATTCCAAATGCAATTCATGTCGTTCTGCCATCGTTGCGATCAACTTGTGACACGGTGTGTTGTCTTCTTCATTTGTGGCCATTTTTTTTTCTTAGATTTCTTCCTTCAAACGCACCAATAATGATATATGATATTCGCTATTAATGGCTCTTTCTTTCTCAAGGTAATCGATGAACAAAATACCTTGCACATCTCAAAATACAGAGGCCAAAATCTTGCCTGCTAATGTTTGCGACTTTGGTCGTTTTCGACGGCTTTCACCTAATTCTGTCCACTCAACTGACTGCCAATTTGACTCCGGAAGGAAGTGGTGAATCCAAGTTTCACCCATTGTCACATATTTACGCAAAAACTCCTTCTTGTTGTGCTTAAAAAGTTGTAAACAACGCGTTGTTATTTTGATCGACTGTAAGCAAATGCGGCACCCACTTTGAACACAGCTTTCTAATTAACAAATGATAATGCGAAATAGGCAATACACTGCCTTCTGATGTCTTCACTTCCTCTGCTATATCAGGAAACTTTAATTTACGATCGGCCAAAACGAGTTTGTGGATTTTTTGGGTGTTTTTCGGTACTACTGCCGATTTTGGGACGTCCATTATCATTTGTGTTTGTACTACTGCATTTGTAGTCAGCATACCACCTCTTAACCGTTGTGCCCGACGGAAAAGAGTTCGATTAACACTTATCAAGCCATTGTTTTGCTTGGACAGTATTTTTCCAAGAGAAAGTAATGATTTATCAATACACGAAATTCAGATTTTTCCATTGTTTTGAAAATTTTTCAGCAAAGCTAATACGCGTGTGTGTTAGTATATATATATATATATATATATAGTCATCCGCAGACAGATCTGTTCCGCTGTATCACAGCTCATCAGTACAGTTAGACTCCGATTGCTTTTTACTTAGCTTCACTTAAGTAAGTGTAATTTGTAAACTATTTGGGCCCAAACGATTGGGCCCAAATTTTGTCACGTGCCGCTTGAAGGTTAGCACTTCATAAAAATCATATGGATTTCTTATTAGTGACGACCTCTATATTTCAAGCCTGGGACTTATTGAGTAATGTGTGTAATGAATTAGAGCACTGTAGCTATTGGGCGTGTATAATGATAATGTACACACTAAAAAGTCTGCCTTCTTCTACCGAGCGCCCATAGCCCAGAGGTAGAATCATCGACTGATGCCAATTCGGTCGGGTTTCAACCCTGGGTTAAAAGCAATCGGGGTCTAACTGTACTGATGAGCTGTGATACAGCGGAACAGATCTGTCTGCGGATGACTATATATATATATATATATATATATACTAACACACACGCGTATTAGCTTTGCTGAAAAGTTAAAATTAAATACAACCTCGAGTTATGGGGTGGATGCGTCCCCGCGTGTATTAACATTCCGACGAGAGGAAACTGGAGTCATTAGAGTCGTTAGATTCCTTACGTCAAATTTCTCCAAAAGGGGAAATTGTTGAGAAGATTTGACCAATTTTTATTTGTAGTCCGCTTACACAAGGGCTACCAATTTAAACATGACGTTGTGTCACATTCCACTCGAGTAGGGGTGCCGCTAATTTTTTTGTTTTTTATGAACCAATTTCTGAGATTTTTTTAAAGACGCATTATCTAAAAATATTTTTTAAAATCCAAGAGACAGTATGTTGATTGAGGTATGATTTCATTGGTCAGATACGTGTTAATATTCAATGGATGAATATTAAATATAGAAGAAAAGCTTGTGTCTGCTCAAGTGTGTGTGAGAATCATGAGAATGAATAAGAATGTATGAGAGAATCATGCATCTCTCTTTTATTTAGAATAGAACATCATTCCATCTCTTGACACTTATATACCTCATTTCACATATTAACCTTATCGACTCATAAACGCACAGATTCACACATGATTTCTCTCAACACATCCATTGATTCTCTCATTTTATTAAAAAAAAGAAAATCGCTCCATCGTTTGACACGTGTATACAATACTTGCTACATATTTTGAACGAAAATGTATTTAATCGCTGTCACTCACAAATACTAACGTTACCAACATATACACACACTTAATTCGTCTATAGTTTAAATACGCTTGACACGCATTGTTTTCGCTGGCATATACTTACATTTATAACAAACATCTAATGTTTTATTACACGTGACACACACACTTAAACAGACACATGTTTTTTTTTCTGCATTTAATATTCATCCATTGCTTTATCACAAGTTACGCGTATCTCACCAACGAAACCAGACCTCAATCAACATACTGCCTCTTGGATGTTTAAAAACAGACACAAGTTTTTACTTAGAAATAAGCAAACTGCGAAGAAATCCAACTCAATTTTTCAAATTAGAAGATGCGCTACGAAGAATCCAAATAGAATTTCATACAAAGACTCCAATGCCCATTCCAGGCAACCAAAACGAAGATAGTCCAAACAAGAATCCAAAATGCAGAATGACTCTAACAAGAATCCAAAACACAAAATGTGTTACTAAGCAACAAAAACGCAGGATGCCTAACCAAGTATGAAAAACGCAGAATTCCCTCCTAAGAATCCACAACAGAGAATTCCCAACCGTACACTCAAAACGCAAAATTCTATATCAAGTATTCAAAACCCAGGATTTCTTTCCATGTAGCCAAAATGCAGAATTCCTTGCAAAAAAATCACAGCGCAACGCAGAATACCCTATCAAAAATCCAAAACACAGGTTGTTCAACGATGTACACAAAACGCAGGAATTCCTTACTAAGACTCCACAAAGCATAATTCCTGTGATTGCGGTGATTTCACTGATTCAAAAGGAACCAATATTACTACTACTGTTTACGGCTCTTTGTTCATGTTTCTAACATTTAAGCAAAGGCTGTGGATGTACTATCTCCCTCTTAAATGCTTTGCGGTTGAAAACACGTGAGAGCACAACAGATACCCCGTGACGATCATAGATTGAGCGCGTGTTTAAATAAGCTTTATGCCCGAAAGTGACATGATCTTACAATATGGCTTTCGATATTTAAAAGAAAAAATGGTTAGCATTAAAGACTGCGTCTGTTGATCTGGTGTCATTATTTAATCTCTTTTGGTTTTCTTTCCTCCCGTCTTTCTCTCTCTCACTCACTCTCTCTCTCGCTCCTTCTCTCTCTCTCACTCACTCTCCTTTCTCTCTCTCTCTTTTTCCCCCTTTGTTTGTTATTTCACGACCTTTATTTGCCTTTGTTTCCATTTGTTATCTGCATGTTTGTTTGGCAATTGGGGTCAAAGTGTAGTCACACTTTTTCTCCGATATATTCAAAAGCTTTAACGATTTCCCTCCATTAAATAAACTTAATAACCAAGACAGCATCAAACCTGCCGTTGCTGAAATTAATGTATTCAAGTTTTGAACTTCAAAAATCGATAATCAAGACATTATAGCAAAATTTCTGTAATATTTATTTCCGTACGTCATTTGTATTGTATCTTTGAATGCTGGTAAAATACATAAAACTATGGTGTTTTCCGGTCTAACATATTCCCTGTATAGTGCGCATATGACAAATTTTATATTAGTATTAATAGTATTAATGATCTATCTCTGATATTGACACTTATTTTACTAAGACTGCTATGTCTGTACATCAATATAAAAGCGAATGCAGGACAATCTCATCAAAGATGGAGGAAAAACTTGAATATACCGAAATGTGGTCCTACAGATGGACGATGAAGATACCAAGGACGGAAAACGTGAGCAACGATGAGGTTTTGGAGAGGATCGACATAAGAAGGACACTTAACATCAGGAAAAGACAGCCAAAGTTTTGGGGACATATCACGAGGAAGGAGGGCTTGAAGAACCTGATTTTCACGGAATGGATAGAGGGAAAGAGAGACAAGAGAAAGAAATGCATGACATACTTGATAGACTTGAGTAGATAAAAGGTGGAGCGGAAATTGATTGAGAGAACAGGAGAAGGAGTATTAAGAGCAACAAGAGATAAAGATGTGGAAGACCATGACCACCTACGTTCTGAAGGGACACGGCACGAAGAAGAAAAAGAAGCTTGTCTTAAATGTCCTTTCTTTCAGTAATTTAAACAATCAATATATGTGTGTGTGTGTGTGTGTGTGTGTGTGTGTGTGTGTGTGTGTGTGTGTGTGTGTGTGTGTGTGTTTACATTTCCTTTATCATTTGTTTTTCTATTGTTTTTGTAATTTATTGTTTTTATTTTTATTATTTACATTGTTTGAACTGTTCTCCTCATCTTTATTGCCATGGTTACGGTAGTTGTACGCTCCGGCCTTCTTCAGGTGCTACGAATTTCTAATCGAACCCTTTATTTCGATAACTGATGTATATCATTCTCATTCCATGTGCAATGCCACTTAATTTCAGTACTTGGCGTACCTGGACTGCATCGAATTCTTACCAGAAGGATTTTTCCAGCTCGTGCTGAATCCTTTTTCAGTTTTTCCATGAGTGATTCTGCTGAGTGACACATTGGGACTCTGGAAGATATCGATTTTATTTTTATCCTGTTTGGTCACTTGGTAGGCTTTGTATTGGTTTTGCTAATACTTTGATTTGTTGTAATACACATATGCTTAATAACAAAGATGAAAACTTTTTTCCATTTTGTCATACATATTTCCTCCAAAATTGTTCTTGATATATCATTATTATATATATATATATATATATATATATATATATATATGCACATACATTTAAATTTTTATGAATTGGATTAATTTCGACATATTTTTAATGCACACTTGTATTTAGGTAGATGCTCTGCTTTTTGGGAATTTTTTTTATAATTAAACAGTATATTTTTTTTATATCTGCTAATTAGGAAAAAATGCGTCCTCCGGTATAATTCGAACTTGCGTCCCCTAAAAAGGAACGGTCATTAAATCTGACGTGTCTTAACCGATCGACCACACAAGACAAACGATTGAACAATGTCCGAATAATATTGTAAACACAACGTTTCCCAATTTTTCGATATACTTATGTCTGTTCTGTTTTCGTATTCTAATGTAAACAATGCCTTTTTTTTTACGAAATTCATACGAAATGAATTAACTCCGAAATATAAAATTTTATGTGTTCAATTTATTTTATTTTATTTAAATTTGTTTGGTCAGATCTAATGCTTCCCGCATGGGACGTAGGTTCGAATCCTACCGGAGGACGCATATTTTCCTAACAAGATTTTTCGGTTATTCAGGTAAATGGATGTAAATAAATATATTGCTTAATTTCAAACAAACAAAAGCAAAAAAACAAAACAAACAAAAAAAAAAAACAGAACATCTACTCAAATACAAGTATCCATTAAAAACGTATGTGTGTGTGTGTGTGTGTGTGTGTGTGTGTGTGTGTGTGTGTGTGTGTGTGTGTGCGCTCGCGCGCGCCTTCTTCCTCGATTAAACATCATCCACTGTTAGAAAGAAGTAAATTCTCACAGATTTCTTTTTATATGCTTCCACTGAAAATGTCGAAAGATTCTAAAATTGGTGTCGCTTATGCTGGAAACTTTATACATCTCTGCACAGTTGGAGTTTCCATAGGCAATTCATCAGCTATGAATTCAAATACGCCATGCCTTACCATATTTCCTGGCTATCACCTACTTAATGGCAAATCCTAATTCTTTCGGGATTACTGTAAATGCAATTTTCGCCAAATGACCCCTTATTTCGGGAACCGTCATAATAACATAAACGTTTTTATTTGTTGTGTTTATTTTTCTTTTATTTATTGTTTTTCCTGACGTTTTTTTTTTTAATCATATCACCCCGAGCAATGCGGTAACGCCACTGATGTGCAGGGGGCTACGTAAAAGTGAAAAGATTGGAAAAGAGAAAGCCGGAAACCACATCCTAAAGAGTGAACAAGGGATGAGCCTCTTAACCTGTTCAATAGACGTGGGTGGAGTGTGAACCGGGTGATAGTTTTTAGTCTATCTACTCCAATTGTTTAAGACAGAAAAGAAATACGTTAATCACAATTTCAAAAATGTTCCTTATTTTATCTTCATTTATGTGCTACATCTCTTCAGGATGTGAGCGATCATAGCTCTTCGCAACTTCCTTTCCTTTGTAGCTCTAATCATTGTTTGTCTCCTTACCATCCCTCCTAATCCTGATATTGTATCCACTTAAACAAGCTGGTTATGTCGGTTAATCAATGTTCCCTTTGTCTTCAGTATGTCTTGTGAGTGTCATATTCTCCATGACCTCTTTTCTCGTGCGTCACGAGAATTACACCTGTCACTTTCTGATTTTAAATATGTGTTCTTTTGCTTCCTGTTTTTCTTAGAATGTTATCATTGTTGACATGTTCCCTACATGTTATTCTCAGAATACTGTTGGTAGAGCCACATCTCTGTTGCCTCAAGTCCTCTCTTCATATGAGAGGAAATTATCCTGCATTTATTGTCATATAGAACTGATATTACATAAAATTTCTGATTCAATTGTTCATTGTTTTGGTGTAGTGTTTGACAATGAATCAATCAGGATGAGCAGGAAAAAGAAAATATTTTCTTCTCATAGATTTCTTCAATTAGAATTATGGCTATTCTTTTTAAGGAGATCCATTTACTTTTAATTTCCACCTGACTTTTCGTTTTCTCCCCATGAAATACGGGTTCGTATCTAACCATGGTCATTTGTCAGGAAGGTGATGTTATGAGTCTGGAGGAGGGATCACAGAATAGGGCACTTTTAGAAAGTGTCTGAAAACCATACCACGATTTGACCCGAGCCTTGTGGGTGAAACTGGGTAGACGGGACCCTTCCGAAGTCGTCGATGGTTGTGCAAGTGTTCGAATGCCCTGGCTTTGTTCAAACGGTTATCCACGCTAGATAACGCGTTCTCTCCCAGAAAATGTAACTAACGTCCGCTTAGCATAGTTGTAGTATAAACCACAGGTGGGCTCTGTGGGTGATGAACAAATACAAATGTGCCTGAGCAAGTGTCTGTAACAGGGATTGTCTAAGCGCCCTAGTAGACAGACATCTTTGGATACGAGTGGGCAGCCATACATAAAATTTCAGTTCTCTTTTTTGTTTCTAACGAAACTGTTGTGGAATCTTGTTTAGAAACCACACAAAATAATAATAACAAAAACAGATAGGGAGAGATAAAATGTAAGTATATTGAACAAAATAAATACAACCTGGAACACGGTTAATAGATTCGGGATTGCTAGGAATACTGTTAATAAGAGTCAAATATATACAATCTTGTAGATGAGAAATAGTCCGGGTAATAAGTCTATATTCTTACTGATCAACTAAGCGGCGGTCCAACTACTCTGACAATTCTCTATATTTAGTTGTCCCTCCCAGTAAGGGCAACATGTGACACATGGTCAGTTTATGACTGGGATTTCCGGGCTATATGGCCCGGCCAAAAAATACCTGTTTTTGCCCAGTCGTGCCTCTACCCTTCGGCGGAACCACGACTGGGTTATTGCTCTCTACCCGGAAGCAAAGAGCGCCCTCCTCCCGAAGGCAGAGGGCTGACAGTGAAAAATGCCGTCGCAGCGAGTAAATACCCACTCTGACAATCACTGTATTTACTAGCCTTCCCACGCAAGGCCGGATGTGACACATGGTCATTTTAAAGTGGGTATTCCCGGCCATATAGCCGGGCCAAAAAAATGTCTGTCTATTTTTACCGAGTCGTGGTTCTACCCTTCGGCGGAACCACGACTGGGTTTGTGCTCTCTGCTCGGAAGCAGAGAGCGCCCTCTGCCCGAAGGCAGAGAGCTGACAGTGAAAAATGCCGTCGCAGCGAGTAAATACCCACTCTGACAATCACTGCCGTTCTCTATATAGGTACGATTATTTGTATATCTTAGACATTCATGTTTATTATACTTTTCTATATCTCCTGATTTCTTGCTTCCCTGTCACGTACAATCTTAAAAAATTGAAATGCAACGTCAATCGCAATCTTCTCTTTTACTTTTATCTTTTGTTCTAAATAAATCTTCTTAATAAAGTCTTTTCATTCTCATCCACTACCAGTAAATCCTTGCGTCTTTGTGTCAGTATTACTTTTGTTGGGTTGATTTTTTTGTTTATTATACCAGCAAAGATCAAAAGAAAGTACATGTATTTTTACGGATTCAAACGCGGAGAGACGTGACCTGTCATAGTTTATCATAATACCTTTTTTTAGTTGGGAAGATTTTGGTCAGCAAAAGGAAAATTTATAATAAATGGCGACTAGGTCGTAACAAGATTGTAAGAATTTTGAGGAATTATGATTAATAGTTTACTGATACAAGTTTTACTAATGAACTCAGAGCGTGTGAAGAAGAGCTGGATCTTTCCCAGTGGTGTTTGAGCGTAAGTGAATATAACGCACCCGACTGAATCGGAACACAGCTCTTCGATTTCCCGTTTTGGGTCGTTGTCCAGTGCACCATACGCAAATCTTAAGCGAAGCTTACAACACCTGATATTCGTAAGTAGTCATCTAACTAATTACCAACCAGGCTCAATGTTGTTTTAGTTGGATGATAATTCTGCTTATTAACAAACCAATCAAGATGAAAACGGGCTTCATCATTAAAGATGATTTTTTGCGAAAAATTATCATCGGCTTGTCTTTGCACGTGCACCCAATTGACGAATGTATGGCGCTTCAGATGGTCAGCAGGCTTTAGTCATTGTGTTAATTTAATTTTGTTAGCGTGTAGCGAAATCTTTTGTCAATATTCCATGTAACGTTGTTGTGGAGAGAGGTTCAAATCCTGCGTGCGATGACGTATAGATTTGGCGGGATTCTCGGCCACATTCTCGCGCACTGCAGCAATGTTTTTAGCTAAACGGTGTAAACGAGCAAGCAATGGCGATTTCACATCTGCCACCAACCCAGTTTGTTTGACTTTACGCACAATTTTCTCGGTTGGTCGATTATGTTTACTAAAATAAATGCCCGAAATGAATTTCTGTTTGAACGTCAATTTTCGAAATAAGCTTCGATTATTTTAACACGTTGTTCGATTGTTAATCTTTCCATGGTTGAAATTGCTAAAGACTGAAGTTTTTAAATCTTAAAGAAATTTAAAAAATCATTGGACGCTTAAACTTAATTCACATTTAAAATCGGTTCAAGTTATTGGAACACCCTTTATGTTGGTTTCCATTTATTTTGTATAGTGTTATCTTTTTTTGAACGTTTTTACTTTTATAGATTTCAAAAGCATAATTATTTCATATTGTAAAATAACCTGCATCAATAGAATTAATAGACAAAAGTAATTCACACAGTTACATAACAAAAGTTAATATAATAAAAAATTCTTAAATAGCTTTAATGTCATTATCACAATATCCGTGACAATATTCTCTTTTGTTCTTTTTGTTGAACCAGAATAAGAAAGAAAGAAAAAAGAGAGAAAGTGCAAGGTGAGACTAAATAGAAATTCAGTAATAGAATAATAAATATTTTTTTCCGTTTTCAAACGATTTATTTTGCTACCCAAGTTTCCACCATGAGTATTGTCTTCAGGCGATTTTTGATGACTGATTTTACCTTTTAATGGTTTTCTTTTTAAGATCGCTTTTGTAACGATGCTTTATTTGAACGTTCACGTGGCAGGGAATGTATGAACGCGCAATTTTGAAATTAAAACGGATTATGGCTTTTTCATCCATAGTTATCGAACACTTTTTAATACATATGTGTACTGGTGTAAACCTATTATGACCAAAAAGTAAGTATTAAACAATCAATTTATATATATATATATATATATATATATATATATATATATATATATTGTAACTAAGTTCTTGAACTCGTAGGTTTATTTACTTTTTTGTTCATGCATTTACTTTTATAAAGAGTGCTCGATACAAATGTAGAGCGTTATACTGTAATGTAATATTATACTATGAATTTAAAAACATTGTAACAACCATTATATATATATACTAAAAACTGCGAATGTTCGAACGCAATTTTCAGGTCATGGGTGTTATGTTTTAGCACAGCTATTTATATATATTTTTTTAATCGTATCACCCCGAGCAAGGCGGTAACGCCACTGATGTGTAGGGGGCTACGTAATAGTGAAAAGATTGGAAAAGAGAAAGCCGGAAACCACATCCTAAATAGGGAACAAGGGATGAGCCTCTTAACCTTTTCGATAGACATGGATGGAGTGTGAACCGGGCGATAGATAGATCTATCTACTCCAATTGAAAAACAAAAAAAACAAAGTGAGAAGATTAGAAAAGAGAAAGCCGGAAACCAAATCCTAAACAGGGAACAAGGTATGAGCCTCTTAACCTGTTCAATAGACGTGGGTGGAGTGTGAACCGGGCGATAGATAGATCTATCTACTCCAATTGAAAAACAAAACAAAAAAAACAAAGTGAGAAGATTGGAAAAGAGAAAGCCGGAAACCAAATCCTAAACAGGGAACAAGGAATCAGCCTCTTAACCTGTTCAATAGACATAGATGGAGTGTGAACCGGGTGATAGATCTCTCTACTCCAATTGAAAAACAAAAAAAAACAAAGTGAGAAGATTGGAAAAGAGAAAGCCGGAAACCAAATCCTAAACAGGGAACAAGGGATGAGCCTCTTAACCTGTTCAATAGACGTGGGTGGAGTGTGAACCGGGCAATAGATAGATCTATCTACTCCAATTGAAAAATAAAAAAATAAAAAAACAAAGTGAGAAGATTGGAAAAGAGAAAGCCGGAAACCAAATCCTAAACAGGGAACAAGGGATGAGCCTCTTAACCTGTTCAATAGACATGGATGGAGTATGAACCGGGCGATAGATAGATCTATCTACTCCACTGCATTGTATTAGTATTATTCAATTACCCTATTATTAGTAGGATAATATCCTATTATTAGTATTATCACAGTGGTTATTGAGTAGGTGATAACGGTTATGTTTCAAGTTAAATCCAAATTATTCTAGAGACTATTGAGTATAAATAATTTTGGGTCCGAATTGGGTTATTTATAGCTATTTTATAGTGTTGTTTGTAAACTTTTTGCTCATTATTTATTATTGATTAATTTTTCATTGTCAATTATTACACTAGTCAATAAAAAAATTTGAAATAGTATCGAGACACCAAACGTCTTTTTTAGGTAATGAATCCTACGGTTTTTCACTTTTTCTTGGTTAGCTAAAGTTTTTGCTGTATAGAAATGCCTCATTTTGGAGAAAAATTTCTGTTGTTTTTTCTTTTTTTTTTTTCATTTGTTTTCTGTAAATATGATTTTGGCCGATGGCAATATTTCTCAAAGTAGAATCGTAGAAACCTCTCAATTCGTATTTAAACCATTATATATTGGTCTGCTTATTGAGAAATATTATTTTTTCAATAACAATCAGACTGATAAAGTTCATCAGTTAATATGAATGTTGGTGAAAATTTGAAAAATTTGCTACTTCTATTTTATTTTTTTTTTACTCAGAAACAAATTTTTTTCTTATGAAAATAGTTTCTTTCAGGTGGTTGACAAATTGCTTGTCCTACCAGAAAATTAATCTGTTTCTACGATTTTTATTAACTAAACGGCACTATCAGCCAAGATTGTATATTGATCTTTTTACAATAATGAGCAATTTCAGTGCAGCAAAAACAGTAGCTAATCATAAAACTGTAAGGTTATTTT
The DNA here is from genome assembly GCA_037127315.1 of Ascarosepion bandense. Lineage (NCBI taxonomy): Eukaryota > Metazoa > Mollusca > Cephalopoda > Sepiida > Sepiidae > Ascarosepion > Ascarosepion bandense. The sequence continues at coordinate 887,142 of JBBBDQ010001725.1, read as the reverse complement.
CGGAATCAGCACCATCAAATAAGCTGAAAAACGTGTTTTGTTTCTTGGTACCAAAAATCGTGTTGATCAGTGTTATTATTTCTTTTACTTGTCTTTATATGTGTATTCGCAGTTTGTTGGTTTGTTTATCAATTTGCTTATTTAGATTTGTTGATTATTGTATTTGATTTTTAAGGGGTGGGGTGTTCGTTATCTTATTTGTTTAGTTTAAAATGGTGTTATTGTCTAAAGTATATTATATTATCTGCGTTAGATATAGTGTCTATATTTGCGTTTTTCATTGTGGCATTTTACAAGGTATTCGTTTTTTAGTTTTCTATTTCTAAGTAACGTAAAACAAATTTGTTTTCATGCCTGCATTTTGAGATAAGTTCTGATCATTTATTTAGTAATTTCTGTTGATCTGGGAAGATGATTAGAGTTATTTTCTCCTCCAGACAGAGTTTAAATTTTTGGGAAAATTACTGTTGTAAGTTGATACTGTTTTTCTTATTTTCCATATTTTCTGGTGTAATTCGGTTTTGGTTTTTGCATAAGTAACAACCGTGACTTATTAAAATATCTCGTTCCTATTAAATATCTCAAAAGGTTATATGCCAAAAGTCTATAATTCCTAATGTTATGAATGGGCAAGTCCATAACGGGAAATGTCAGAAACATAAAGGGTGAGATAGATAAAATATCGTCCAAATTACGCGAAAATAAAAATAACACTGACATCTCATTTTAACAGATATATTTACCAAAGTTACACAAAAATATCTTGAAATACTAAAAACTAAATTCATTCAATAAAATCGTCATTGGCTTCAACTACAACCTTCAGACGACTTCGGAATCTCCTCCAACTCTTCTGGACTGTATCCTTATTAAAATTGGTGAATTATGCCATAACCCTTGCCTTCAGTTCATCTTTGGTGTTACAAGAAGTTCTGTTGGTCTTTCGCTCAAATGAGCCACACATAATAATGCAAGGAGTTAGATGTAAGGGGTATGTATTCGTAGAAATTGTTTGACAGCTATGAATGAATTCTCATGCTGGTGTAGCATGGTGCAAAGTTCTGTTGCTAGACAGTTTTTCAGCAACCACACTTTTGACCAAAGGCAGCGCTACCTCCTCAAGGTACTTCATGTCGGCCTCCGTGTTGAGTCTCAGGCCCTGTAGAAAGATGAACGGAGGCATAACATCGCCATCATTCGTGATTACTCCACACCCCTTGGTAATCACCATTAGACTCATTCAACTCTTTCTGAATCCCCTTCATTATCCTCAGATTCCGGCGCGAATGCCAAACAGTACAGAACATGCTGTTTCCAAATTTCTGGCGAAGTGAATTGCATCATGCTGCTCTTTTTCTCACAGACAGTGCCCATCTGACCCTACTATAGTGTGCAGTCGAAAAAAAAAAAGAAACTACGCGCATGCGCGTAATTAATCATATAATATTGCGATAATTTACCGATCGCATAACTTTTGTTTAGAACTGGGGTCGGTAGAAAGAGGTTGGGTTGGGTTGGGTTGGTAAAGAGGCAGTTAGAAAAATCTCTGTGTCAGAGAGAGGCAGGTTGGCACTAGAAACATTGTTTTTATTTTATAAAATCTTTATGACAAAATATAAATCCTTTACATTTGAAGAACAACGTCTGCTTCATAAATAGTAAAAGTAGCATAACATATATCCACAAACTCATGGTTTTATTTTATTTTGTAGTCCGAACGTTTCTTTGTTTCTTGCTGTTTTTTATCAGCATAGAACCTGCTATATGCTCGTCACATCAGACAGCCGATATCTGCAGAAGCCATTGCTTTATGTTTTTAGTTATAGCGATATAGCCACAGATGCCACTGGTAAAATCATATTTAATTGAATCTAAGAAAATCCCAATTTTTTTAATACTACTGTCACATCTGGTCCGGTATCCCTGCTATTCATCTCGGGATTCTCGGCAAAATCCAGAGGAGAATCTGCAATGTGGTCGATCCCGACCTAGTTTCCCGACTCTAGTTACCTTATCACCGACATAATGTGGCTTCTCTCTGTCTCTTCTACGGCTTCTGCTCCGACGAACTTAGCTCCCTGATGACCCCTCTGCATGAATATACTCGAGCTACTAGACTGACAACTAGGTTCCACTCTTTTACAGTGAAACTAATCAAATGTAACGCAACTTCTACACCTCAGCTTCTTTTCTCGCACTTCCCGCCTGTGAAACTCCCTTCTGTAGACTTGCTTCCCTGATAGCTACAATCTCCTACAGTTTAAATGCAATGTCAATTGCCATCTCTTATCTCCTTGACTCCCATCCTTTCCCCGACACCTCTTTTATTTTGTTCTTCTCCCTTTCCACTAAACTATTACGCAGCTCTTTTCACACCAGTGTACCCATCTTTCTCGTACCCATTCTCTGACACCCCCTGTGACCTGATTCTCCTTCTCTTCACTATGTCAACACCCTGCGCATCACTTGTTCTAGATTAATTATTTTGAACTTGCACTTACCAAGAAAAAGGCGGTTTTATAAGGGCTTGTGAGAGAGCTCTAGGGGTGTGACTGAACAGACAAGAGGGCGGCAGCTAGAAAATGCCTAGCCCAATGTCACACAGCCAGACTCGCTTGCTAATCCCAAGTCGATAAATTTCAGGTAAATATCATCTTTTATGCGCTGTTTCTCTTCAGGACGTAGGCGATCATGGTTCCCCACAATTTCATATCCTTAGTATCTCCAATAAATATTTTCTTTTTACTAGTCCTCCAAGCTTTTATTCTGTCCTGTGAGTATCGAATTTTCCAAGCTATCTTTCTTCATTATTTATAAATTTCAACTGTCGATAATTCTAAATATTTGTCTTTTTTGTTTTAATTTTTTTAAAACTTTCTCGGTGGTCGCGTGTTCCGTCTATATTATTCTTAGCATTCTCTTGTAGAAGCACATCAATATTACCTCAAATCTCTTTTTCAGCTGTGAGGAAATTGTCCAGCATTCATTGCTATATTAAAAGATTGTTATTACACAGCATTTCAGCACACTTTTCTATTGTTTCTAACAATTTTCTTATCTCTTAATACTTTGCTTATCTTTTGGAAGGCAACTTTTACTATTTCAATGCACCTTCAGATTTCGGTGTCACATTTTCTATTGTCTATTAAAACGCTCTTCTATTATTTAAATTTCTGTGCTTGCTTTATGTTTCTAATTTGTAGCTCGCACTTTGGACTGGTTTTGATAACGACCGTATATTCTGTCTTCTTACAAACTCGTAGTTAGTCCTTTCTTCTTATTTTCCATTTATTCACATGTCTAGAAGTACCTGCAGTTTTCTTTGTACCTCTGCGATGGAGCAAAAAGTGAAAAATTATTTATGCCACCCTGCATACACGTACTATTTCTTATTAAATTTCATCTAATATAAACGTCATCAGATTCTCAGTTAATATAGGGTCTCCCATTAAGACGGATCGAAGTAAGCAGTAAATAAAACAGTATTATTGGAGAAATTCTATTTATTTCCCTATTAGATAGTGTTAGGGTCAAGCAGGTGCAAAGATTTAAATACCTGGGAAATGTTATAACAGAAGACGGAAAGTGCGACACAGAGATCCGAAGGCGAATTGGCTATGGCGAAGGAAGCATTCCAGAAGTTGAGTAAAGTTTTAAGAAACCGGACAATTTTGCTAGAAACAAAGAAGAGAGTACTGGATTGCTATGTGTTGTCGGTTCTTCAATATGGCAGTGAATGCTGGACAATATCATCAAAGACAAAGGAAAAACTGAACGCAACTGAAATGGGGTTCTACAGAAGGATGCTGTGGATATCACGGGTCGAGCATGTGAGCAATGATGAGGTTATGGAAATGAGGGAAACGAAAAGGAAAGTAATACTGAGCATCAGGAAGAGACAGCTGAAGTTCCTGGGACATGCAATGATGAAGGAGGACTTGGAGAACCTGATATTAACAGGCCAGATACAGGGGAAAATAGACAGGGGAAAGCAGCGGATAACATATTTAAAGAACCTGATCAGGTGGATGATGCAACGAAGGTTGCGTGGTGTAACAGGAGAAGGCGTGCTAAGAGCCACCAGGGATAGAGAGACGTGGAAAGCCATGGTCGCCTACGTCCTGAAGGGACAAGGCACATAGAAGTATAAATTTGAGTCATGGCAACTATGGCCTCAATTGAATGCTATGGATGTCGAAGATTTTTATTTCAACCAGACGGCGCCACATGCCACACAGCCAATGCAACAATAAATGAGAAGTTCCCAAGTCGCATAATCTCTCGAAACAGTGATGTTAATTGGCCACAACGGCCGTGCGACTTGACACCTTTAGATATTTTCCTTTGGGGTCATCTCAAAAGTAAGGTCTATGCCATCAAGCCAACAACAATTCAACAGCTAAAAGATGAGATAAGAAAGCATATTGGTGAGATAGAAGAGCAACTATGCAGAGACGTCATCAAAGAGTTTTGACCATCGAATGAAAACGTGCCGCCGAAGCATTAAAAAAAATTGTAATATTTTTTTTTTATTGTTTCATTTTATTTATTACTAACAGTATAGCCCGGCGTTGCTCGGGTGTAATGAAAGCTTTAAAACTAATCCATGGTCCTGGACGTTGGCACAAAAGACTAGAAAGCAATAGTTGTTTCCAGTTAAAGCGAAACTGAATGGATGTAAGTCAAATTTTGATTTCCTGGTATCGATATCAAATAAGGTTTTTTCGTCGTAAACTGAATTTTGAAAGCTAAATAAGTCCTCTGAATAAATGGTATCATGGCTGAGAGTAAGAACTACAATTATACCTACTTAGAGCCAAACCCGAAGCAAAAACTAAAATAAAAGGGCTGAAAAAAATACTAACATACAGGCAGATAAGCAGACACACACACACACACACACACACATCTTGCCTTTTATATATATATATGTTATCGATTTTCTGCAATATTGTAAGAACTGCAACCTTGAAACTTCTGAATATCGTTTCTTATGACTTTGTCTATGAGTGTATCAAATTTGATTAAAATCGGACCACTCCTTTTATAAGCCGATTTTTTTCGATTATCGATTTTCGATATTTATCTGGGATACCTCGACACAAAACCTAGCTAAGAACACTCGCAGACGCTTATAGTACAACTGTGTAAATTTTCAAGAAAATCGGTTCAGCCGTTTCGGAGTCTGTAGGTAACGGACACCCACACACAGACACACACACAGAGACAAAGTTCCATTTATAAATAAGTTTAGATTTTCATGTTTTCCTTTTTGTTTGGAAGATCCGAGACATATAACATAGCAGTGGTACCTCGAGGTGATGTAATGGTTAGCATACTTATCTCACTAGAATCGTTAAAATTGTGTAGTGAGTTCGATCCTTACTGGGTGTCCCATACTTTCGGCCTTGTGCCACTTCTAAGCTGCGCTTAGAAAATCATCATATGAAATGTCAGCCTGATGGCTTTAATGGCGACTGCCCAAGTTGCCAGTACCATGAGCTGATTTTGTGTATTGTATTATTGAAACATATTTTATTTCTTATTAGTAGGAAGCTTAGAAGTACGCCAGGCTCAGAATAGTCAAATGATTAAGCATTAACCGAGTCTCTAATTTTCTAACTTAATGTTACCCCACACAATTTACGGAAAGTAATATAAATTAGTTGAAGCTAATAAAAATATGTGTATATGTAAATCAATGAAAAATATAAGAAAAACTGTTTTTGGCAAATAGGGACGTTCGTACACCACAAAAAAGTGAAGTATCAAAAGGACGGTTTTTCCCTTGACACGGCTAATATTTTGACAACCTCCACACCTTGCTAATGTTTATTGTTTTAAAAAGTTAAGAGTACAATTGTAATAAAACCTAAACTTATAAATTTATACATTTTCTTTGTTCGTGAGAATTGATAACAAAAATAATAAACGCTATTTATTCATTAGATTGTTTATTAGAATGGATGATAAGATATCAGCCATTTGCCAATTAATAGTAAATAATAACGATTTCCTTATAGTTGGTTCACATATTTGAATAATTCATATGCTTATAAATTTAAGAAAAATGTTTTTATATTTATTTAATTATAAATTTTTAAATAATAAATATTAAACTGCATTAGTTTCAACCGTATTAGTTTTTAAAATGTTGTAAATATAAAATTATTCTTGTAAATATACAATGTAATAAATAGTGTTTAATTTTATTTTAAATTCTCAAGAACAAAAAAATGTATAAATTCACTTTCATCATTTGCTTAGGTTTTATTGTAATTCTAATCATCGCTTTTTAAAGCAACAAATATTACCGGAAATGGAAGGCAGTTAAAATAATTGCGGTGTCAATGGAAGAACTTTTTTTTTTCGACTCTGTTTTTTTATGGGGGGGAGGGATAAAGGTCTAAGTTTTCTAGATTTTTTTCTTTTTTGTAAGTAAAGTTATAGCGTTCACTATAGTTTTATCATTTTTTTAAAATCTCATATCTGTTTATTACGTAAGCGATCATGAATAAATTTATTTCTTCATTGTTTATGACCTGCCATGACTTCTTGAGAAAGATAATGGAGTAGTTACCCCGTTGCCTTCTCCATGGTCTTGAATTCAGGCTGCGAACCACTCAAGGCTTTTTTGTGTTATATTTGTTCATTCGAGAACATGTAAAATATTAATGTATAGAAATTCGGTTTTTATTGGGTGCGATTCCTCTCCCAACTAAACGTTAACACTCTCAACTTAGGGAAAATAATTGACGTAAATAAAAAGATATATAGAGACTTCCCCAAATATTACAGCATAAAATTAACTCATTGGTTTGATACAATTCTTTCTGTTGATATATTTTTCTTTAAATATTTTCATTTTCAGTAATTTTAATTGCAACGAAATATTCTATTGCGATATATAAGTTTTATATAACTGCTTTCCGTGTTCTGTTGAAATAGAGCAATTACTCGAAGTATACACTTATCGGTCTTAAAATGTAGTCAGTGGTTTAACCTATATAACTCGATTAACGCTTATCAGGCAACATGTGTTTTTGTTCTCAGTGAAAAGGTGACAGTGGCAAAGCACAAAAATTAGATTTCTACGCATTCAGATGCTGAATCTCTTACCCGCATTTTGGGAATCAGTGATTAAGGATGTGCGTTGTGGTGCATTGGCTATCGACTCGGAACGAGAAATTGGGGAGCCGAGTTCGAATTCCAGCTGAATTCATTGCTTTCGCTTACACACAAATACCCTTGGGAAAGGTATTAACCCGCATATTCCTTCCAGTTATGGGTTAAATAGCAGGACAGATTGGGTTCTATAGCCTTGGTCGGCAACCAGTCTACCGCAGAAAGCAATGGCAACCTACTGCGGGATAATCTTCTGCCCAGTCAGTCATGTCTCGAAAGAGACATGATCGCCCAAGCGTGTATCACGTATGGCACCTGACTGACTGATTCTTTTTTTAGTGAATGTGCGTTGTGGTGCAATGGACATCGACTCAGAATAAGAAATTAGCGTGTCGAGTTCGAATTCTAGTTAAATTCGTTATATTCATTTACGTGCAATTGATAAAGGTATGAATCCGTCTTTCTCCTTCCAGCTATGGATGAAACGGCAAAACAGATTAGATTATGTAGCTTTAGTTGACAACCAGTCTACCGCAAAAAGAAATGGCAAACTACTGCGGGAAAAATCTAGTCAGTCATGGATCGAAAAAGACATGATCGTCCTACGTGCATCATGTATGGCACTTAACTGATTTTTAAAAATATAATTTTACTTTTTTTAAAGACAATTTTGCTTGTTAATTTGTTGAATAGTAGAGAACAATCTGAAAATACATTAAAGAATCGTCGGATATATTTGCACTCCTGGGGAAAAATGTGACGTGATGATGCTTTCATATTGTCTTTTTATAATATACAATTCTGCTTACGGCCACATTACGTTGAAGCATCTGTTCCCGTACGATCACCAAATGTAATCAGTATCGAGCCTGGTCAGTACCTAGAGGGGTAACAGTTTGGAAATATCAAGTGCTGGTAGCTTGGGTGTGCGGATGGTGTAATAGATAATGGTTCGGAATTGGAAAACGGAAAGCCGGGTGCTAATTTCTGTTGGGTTCGTTAAATTAATTTACGTGCAAAGATAATTAGGAAAGGTATGAATCCACTTCGTGACCGCCAGCTATGGGTTAATTAGTAAGATTTGTACCACTAAACCGTTAATATCGTAAAAAAAAATCTTAGAATCTAAAACAATATTCTCTATCTTTAAATAACCTACAAAGAGTAGATTGGACGTAGAAAACGAATCAATAAAAACAATTTAATTTCAATTTTAATTCACGTATAAACGTATAAAATGTTTGAATTTTTGAATGATAATTTACTATATGTACACTCTTGTGCAAATTAACTGAAACAAAGCGAATAATGTCTTCCTAGGTTCTTTCACACTTTCCCTGATCACGTATACGTTGTCTCTTGGAATTGTTTTTCCCTTCCGACCACATTTTTTTTTTTTTTTTTTTTTTTTTTACGTTTTGGACTGATGGATCCAGTTTGTTTCTTCGCTTTAATGACACGACTGACAGTTGAAAGGCTGATATCAACAATATCCGCGATCTCTTTGTAAGTTTTGCCCGGGGTTTCGTGCAGCGTTACAATTTTCGTCCGCTTCCTTGGAGTAACGTCCATCGCAGACAATGGCCGTTGGACAACTAATCGACAATCGATACAATAATGTTTGGGCGTGATGAAAATCTAATGCAATCATGGATGATGCAATATTATTCAATGTCAAACAAATTTCATCATACACCCCGAAAATAGATTAATATTAATGCACATCACTGCAAATAACCTAAAGTGGAGGAAAATAGAAATCTATTACACATTGTCTCTCCAGTGGGTCTAGAACTGACCGTTTGGTGAAAGAAAATCGACAGCTTACGAAATTTAACCAATTTTACACACTTAATATGGGTCAACCTGTGGTATGATTTTCAAACACTTTCTAACTGTTGAGTCATACTGATATCGTCTCTCCATGCTGATATTACCAAGAAGTTATACAACCTGTCAAACTGAGTATGGTAAGATTCGAAATCGTTCTTCATGGTCTGAATGTTAACGCTCTTGGCGTTAGGCTAATAAAGGCTGAGACTGATGGGTTTTATATATATATATATATATATATATATATATATAGAGAGAGAGAGAGAGAGACAAAGAGAGAGACAAAGAGAGAGAGACAAAAAGAAAGAAAGAAAGAAAGAAAGAAAGCGAGTTATCTGTTATCAGAAAAGGCAATAGTAATCCAAAAAGACGTGTACCTGTGTTTCCTCGATTATGCAAAGGCTTTCAACAAAGTACGCCACAAAAACCTGACAGAGACGCTTTTTTTTTAATCATTTCACCCCGGGCAAGGCGTAAAAGCCACTGATGTGCGGGGAGGGCTACATAACTGAAAGAAAAGTAATTAGAGGAGGGAGAAGAGGATTACAAACCAATTAGGAAAAAGCAATATAAAGATGAAAATGCAGGTGTGATGACAGTTGCAAGAGGGGAGAGAAAGAGAAGGATATACGGGGTGGGGGAAGGGCTAGAGTCAAGTGGTTAGTAGATGAGTATTGACATTGCATTTAAATTTCTGGAGGTTGTAGCCGTCAGGAAAGCAAGAATATGGGAGCGAGTTCCATAGGCGGGAAGTGCGAGAGAAGATGCTGCGGGAGTAGAATTGTCGTCTGCATTTGGCTAACCTAATTGTGAATGGGTGGGACCCAGTTGCCATTCTGGTTGCACGAGTAAACACCTGTTGAGGAGGCACCAGTGACTTAAGTTCATCTGAGCAGAAGCCACGAAAGTACTTATAGAACAGACAAAGGGAGGCCACATCTCGTCGGTGGGGAAGTGGCTGTAGTCGAGCCGCCAAGTCAGCACCTATCACGTTACTAACTCTCCTTTGGATCCTGTCGAGAACACTGAGGTGAGCGGCAGAGGCGCCTGACCATAAATGGCAGCAGTACTCCATGCAGGGTTGGCAATCTTTATATTTCTGGGAAAGACCTTAGAATAATCAAGAACTTTTACTGGCATCAAACTAACTGCATACGGACAAGAAACGAATTCAGTAGATGCACAAAGAAATAAAAAGGTGTAAGACAAGGATGTGTATTCTTGCCAGATCTATTCAACCAATACAGCGAGACCATTCTAAGAGCTCGAGAAATCTTACAAGGATTCGTCATTAGTGGCCGCAATCTCAACAATATATGATACAGTGCTGATAGCTAATACAGAAAAGAAATTACAAAATCTCCTACATGAAGTAGTTAAAGAAAGCGGAAATAAAGGTCTACATATCAACTACAAGAAAGCTGAATCTATGGTAATCAGTAAAAAAGGACAGATAGCGGGGATGATGGACAAGGGAAAGCAGAGCACAACATATCTGATGGATTTAAACAGATGGATGATGGAGCGAAAATTGAGTGGAATAAGAAGAGAAGGAGTATTATTAAAAGCGACAGGGTATAGAGAAATGTGGAGAGCCATGATCACCTACGTCCTGAAGAGCACGGCCCATAGAAGAAATATATATATAATGCGTCTAAGACCAAGCTGTTGTCTGTCAACCATCACAGGCAACCTCTCCTGCCTCCCATAAGCATGGACCAAGCGATTCTCCCTGAGAGCAATACACTACGACTCCTCGGCCTTACCCTCTCCTCAGACCTCAAATGGAACCACTATATTGAATCCATAGCAAAATCTACTGCTAAGAAGGTTGGGTCACTATGTCAATCCAGGATGTTTTTTCCGCCTGAATCCATCCTGCATATATACAAGTCAACCATCTGTCCGTGCATGGAGTACTGCTGCCATTTATGGTCAGGCGCCCCTGCCGTTCTCCTCAGTGTTCTTGACAGGCTCTAAAAGAGAGTCTGTAATGTGATAGGTACTGATCTGGCGGCTCGACTACAGCCACTTCCCCACCGTCGAAATGTGGGTAGATGATTACGGAGTAAGAGGCACAGCTTATGCGGACATGTGCAGAAGATAACTTGATTAAGATTGTAATGATTGGGAAAGCAGTCTCTTATGAGTTGGTTCCACAAGGCAGCAATTAGTGGGAAGAAGTTTCTTGAGGGGAACTTACAACTCATCAGGGGGTTATGAAGGGAATGAGGACGGTTCGCTACAATGTGGGTGACATGACGAGTCTTAGCTTTGAAAATTAAGACTGGGTGATTTATGGAGGGTAGTTCATATAAACACTCACCCTGGAAATACCGATAGAGTAGAGAGAGGCTTGCGACATCTCCTCCGTGAAAAAGAAGTTGCAGAGTGGAAAATAATTCGTCGTCTACAAGGACGTAATATATATATATATATATATATATATATTAATCATATCACCCCGAGCAAGGCGGTAACGCCACTGATGTGCAGGGGGCTACATAGGAGTGAAAAGATTGAAAAAGAGAAAGCCGGAAACCACATCCTAAACAGGAAACAAGGGATGAGCCTCTTCACCTGTTCAATAGACGTGGGTGGAGTCTGAACTATATATATATATATATATATATATATATATATATATATGGTTTAAAGTAATAGATATATATTCCACAGTCTAATATTTACTTTTTATAAAAAGTGCTCTATACAAAGGTAGAGCATTAATAGATATATAGTTATTATCATTGTTATAATAATAGTATACTGCAACTCAAAACCTTTCAGGTTTTGCTGTTTAATATGCCTTCATCAGGAAGTAAAATGTGATTCATTCACATATATTTACATTATATATACATATATATTTATATTATATATTGGTCATATGTATTTCACATTTTACACAGCCTGATGATGATGTATTGAACACCGAAACTTGATAATTTTTGAGTTGCAGTATGCTATTATTATAACAATAATATCTATCTATCTATCTATCTATCTATCTATCTATCTATCTATCTATCTATCTATCCAAGTGAATAAGAACGCAGAACCATCTACCTGTTGAGGCATTGTTTAAAAAAATGTACATTTTGTAGTAAATTATAATTTGTACATGTTCTAAACTATAACTTATAATATATATATATATATCGAAACCATCACTTAATAATGTACTGGATGTATTTAGAAATTAAGAATACGTCTACTTTCAGCAACTTCTAACCATCTATCAAGGACGCATTTCAAAAGCTAAGCAGAGTATTGAGAGGTAGGAAGATTTTGTTGGAGACAAAGAAAAGAATACTGAACTGTCATGTGATATTTGTCCACTTATATGGCAGCGAATACTGGACGATCTCCTCAAAGATGAAGGCGAGACTCGAAGCAACAGAAATGTGGTTCTACTGAAGGATGCTGAGGATGCCAGGGACCGAACATGCGAGCAGCGACGAAAGGATGGAAAGGATGCAAACGAAAAGAAAACTATATTTGGCATTGTAAAGAGACAGCTGGGGTCTCTAGGACAAATAATGAGGAAGGAGGGCTTGGAGAATATAATACTCACAGAACGGATAGAGGGAAAGAGATGGGGGTAAAGTAACTCGAGACCAATTTGACGGGTTTGAACAGGTGGATAGCGGGGTGGGATTTGAGAGAGTTACCAAAAGGAAAAATATTATGAGCGACAAGACATAGAGGCAAGAGGAAATCCAATGATAGCCTACGTCCTGAATGGATACGGCACATAAAGAAGAATAGGACGTACCCACCAGTTATTAAAGCAATATATGTCTCATAGTTTAACAGAGAGCACCCAGGATTAACAAATCTTTGGAATAAATTTTACATTTATTAAGTACAGAGAAGAAAACGCTTGCACGCATATACAATAAAAATTTTAAACAAAACTACATTGTAAGTTTTGTTTAGCGAAACATTATATAAGTTGGTTGTCTGCTCTGTGAGTTCGTAGGTGCGTGGGTTAATTACGTTAAAATTCAACAGCAAAAAACTTTTCAATTTATGCCATTGAATTCTATTTTTTATGTCCTTAAAAATGAATAAGTCATTTTTGTGCGTAGCAAAACAAAACAAAACTTGTATGGAAAATTTAATTTTCTATGCTTTATACAATATTTGCTTCTTAGTCGTTTTTCTGTATTGCTTTTATTGTGTTTTCTTTTCTATTAAAGTAAAACATAAACGCTTATTGTTTATGAGAAAAATTGTGTTAGTTAATATATGAGATCGTTGTACCTCAGATAATATTACTGCTTTGCTCGTTCGTCCCAGAAAACGGTGAAAACTTTTTATTTGTATTCCTCAACTAAGATTTGTTAAAATTTCACTTGTAATCCCGAGTCAAAAGTTCAGCAGAAATGAATTATCCCAAACTTCTGGCATCGATTACTAACATAATTCCTGCCCAACTTGATATTATCAAAGTATAAAATATATATGTGTGTGCGTGTGTTAGATTTTGCTTATTATAAGATAAATAAAACATTTTCATAGGACGGAGTGCTGAAAAGTTTTTGGTATGACCCATTTCGTAAATTCTGAACAAAGGAGCAAACATCCGAATTTATTTTAAAATCCATTCTTAGTCGGGCCAATAACTTTTCAGCACGCTCTCGTTATGAGTTTTTACAACTTAACCTAATAAGTAAACGAAAATAAAATTTATTACTACCAGACAAAAATTGGTTTTCCGTCGAAAGAGAAATAAAAAGATTCTTTTATAACATTTTCATTTCGTTGTTATGATAACATAATAATATGGGAAATTCAAGACAAAATGTCTAGTGACACAAGCTTCCAATATGCTAAACAAATTGAAGAGGACTAATTTGGCAATGCAACGCTAGTGGGAATGAGAATATGAGAAGAAAGAAGTCTTTTACAATTACAATTACAATTTTAGCTGTTAGAATCACAATTCTAACAGAAATTTTCTTAACTTTTTTCTGTCAGCAAGCCTGCAACTTGGTGAGTTTAGCCAGTGTGATCTTATTTTTTATTATTTTTTGAATTATTTATTTACTTATTTTTACTTGTATTTTTTATTTTATTTTATTCTTTTTCGGTTCTTATCTTTTCTGCCTAATTTTTGTGTAAATTGTTCTTAATTATGAAATTTAGGTTTGACTTATACTAAGTTAAAACTTCATTAACTTCAGTCACATATTTATTTTTTTTAATTGGAGTAGATAGTACCTTCTATCGCCAGGTCTCACACTCCACCCCCTTCTTTTGGACAGGAGTAGAGTTGATCGCCTTGTTTCTAGTTTAGGAAGGGGTTCCCGAGTAGATAGATTAAACTAATTGGAGTAGATAGATTAAACTATCGCCCGGTTCACACTCCACCCACATCTATTGAACAGGTGAAGAGGCTCATCCCTTGTTTCCTGTTTAGGATGCGGTTTCCGGTTTTCTCTTTTCCAATCTTTTCACTCTTTTCCTTTATTATTTTATTTTTTTTTTCAATTGGAGTAGATAGACTAAACTATCGCCCGGTTCACACTCCACCCACATCTATTGAACAGGTGAAGAGGCTCATCCCTTGTTTCCTGTTTAGGATGCGGTTTCCGGTTTTCTCTTTTCCAATCTTTTCACTCTTTTCCTTTATTATTTTATTTTTTTTTTCAATTGGAGTAGATAGACTAAACTATCGCCCGGTTCACACTCCACCCACATCTATTGAACAGGTGAAGAGGCTCATCCCTTGTTTACTGTTTAGGATGCGGTTTCCGGTTTTCTCTTTTCCAATCTTTTCACTCTTTTCCTTTATTATTTTTTTTTTTTCAATTGGAGTAGATAGACTAAACTATCGCCCGGTTCACACTCCACCCACATCTATTGAACAGGTGAAGAGGCTCATCCCTTGTTTCCTGTTTAGGATGCGGTTTCCGGTTTTCTCTTTTCCAATCTTTTCACTCTTTTCCTTTATTATTTTATTTTTTTTTCAATTGGAGTAGATAGACTAAACTATCGCCCGGTTCACACTCCACCCACATCTATTGAACAGGTGAAGAGGCTCATCCCTTGTTTCCTGTTTAGGATGCGGTTTCCGGTTTTCTCTTTTCCAATCTTTTCACTCTTTTCCTTTATTATTTTATTTTTTTTTTCAATTGGAGTAGATAGACTAAACTATCGCCCGGTTCACACTCCACCCACATCTATTGAACAGGTGAAGAGGCTCATCCCTTGTTTCCTGTTTAGGATGCGGTTTTCGGCTTTCTCTTTTCCATTCTTTTTACCCTTACGTAGCCCCCTGCGCATCAGTGGCGTTACTGCCTTGCTCGGGGTGATATGATTAAAAAAAAAAAAAAAAAAAAAAAAAATGTGTACAAAAAGGTCACGCTAATTTTGAAAGAAATTGCTAAAAATTACGACGGTTATAATAATGGGAATGCTAGGAAGGAAAAGATATTTTTAGTTTATATTTCCCTATTCTAGGCATTAGTATTTTTTTTTTTTTACTCGTATCACCCCGAGCAAGGTGGTAACGCCACTGATGTGCAGGGGGCTACGTAATAGTGAAAAGATTGGAAAAGAGAAAACCGGAAACCACATCCTAAACAGGGAACAAGGGATGAGCCTCTTAACCTGTTCAATAAACGTGGGTAGAGTGTGAACCGGGCGATAGATATTCGTGAAAGGGTAGCACTATAATAAACAGACGGAATAAAATATACGAAAGAAAGAAATGACAGACATGCATTCTTCTGTAAGCGATTTTATTTTCATATACTGCTATGATGCTGTGGATAACATTGACCGAACATGTGAGCAACGACGTGGCACCTCGAGGTGGGGTAATGGTTAGCAAGATTGTTCTCGCTTAATCATTATAATTGAGTAGTGAGTATAATACTCACTGGGTACGGGGTACCTTCGGCCTTGTGCCACATCTAAGCAGCGCTTAGAAAATGACCATGTGAGCAACGGAAAGGTTTTGGAGAGAATGCAAACGAAAAGAAAACTTATACTTCACAACAGGAAGAGACAGTTGAGTTTTTGTGGACACGTAATGAGGAAAGAGGGCTTGGAAAATCTAATACTCACAAGACGGAAAGAGCGAAAGAGAGACAGGGGAATGCAGCACGAGATATATTTGATCAGCTTGAGCAAATGGATGGCGGAGCGGGTTTGAGAGATATCGCAAGAGGAAAAATGTTAAGAGCGTCAAAGAACAGGGACAAGTAGAGGTCCATGATCGCCAACGTCTTGAAAGAACAGAGCACATAAATAATAAGAATGGCATATAAAACATTATATACAAATATATAAATATTTGTCTATATTTACGTTATGAGGTATTTATATTATTTACATTGTTTGAAATGTTGTCCTCATCTTTATTGTCATATTTACGACGTTTCGGCCGTTGTACGCTCTGAACTTCTTCAGGCAACTGGAATGTTGAATTGAACTTTTTATTTCGATGTCTGGGTTAGATTGATCTCTTTTCATGGGTCATGCCAATTCCGGATGTCTTAGTTATTAACATTTAACTCAACTCTCAAAGTTTTGTTCGCCACTAACGTCGCCAGGTATTGACAGTAGTGACAAACATAAACTTTAAATTTTTATTTGAAATAGACATAGTTTTAAGCGGTGTGTATTATCTCTATCGGCCTGCGCACTCGAACAAGAATATGCTCTGAAGCAGGGTTCGAACTCGCATCCCCCTTTGTGGGAACACTGTTTAAGCTACTTAAAAACAAATATCGCTTGAACTAGTAAAAATGTCGTAAATAAACCATTAATTTATATTGGTGCCTCCTATGTATAAATTTACTCGAGCTACTAGATTATCAACTAGGGCCCATCTTTTTACAGTGTAACTAATAAAATGTAACCGCAACTTCTACTCCTACAGCTTCTTTTCTCGCATTTCCCGCCTGTGGAATCCCCTTCCATATTCTTGATTTCCACGACAGCTACAATCTCCAAAAATTTAAAAGTAAGGTCAACAGTTATCTCCTATCTCAACTGACTCGCATCCTTTCTCTCATGCTCTTTTCTATATCCTCTCCACTCTCATCACACCAGTATTGTCGTTCTTCTTTTACCCACTTCTTGACACTCCCTATTCCCTGTCCCGCTTTCTCATCACTTTTCTTCTATGTAAACTCCTGCGTACCAGTGACAGTAAAATTGCCTTTCTTGGGGCGAAATGATATATATATATATTAATACAGGTTTCATTGAATAATATAGACAAGTTCTGTCTATTTATTTTGTGTAAGATCCGTTCGTATGATCCGATTAGCTTGATAGTGTTGTCATGGAAAGACGACAAGAAATCGCAATAATGGTTGATTTTTTTTATCAGGTCTGAGCTTTCGGCTTACATAAGCCATTATCAAAGGATGAACATTTAATGTTCAGTGAACATAGAACATTTAAATTATTATTAACAGAGTGGAGTTATACAGAATACAGAGAAAATTAGACAGGTCCATTTTTGTGTCGCACATGGCTGTAGACCGAGAAGGAATGGTGGTAGTGGGTTTTTGGTCAATTGAGTGTATAGTGGCATGAAGGATTGGTCTGGGAACTACTGCTACTATGGTGTAGGGGGTAAGTATAATAACTATGACCTCTCCCGTCGATTACAGGCATTGAAGTATGTTAGTAGAGGTGTCGAAATTTATTTTATTTAGTTAACTATATATATATATATATATATATATATATATATATATATATATAACTAAAAGAAGACAAGAAGAAAACTTTATTTAAATCGCCTACGCGTTTCGTCCTGTGATGGACTTTAACAAGTCAAAAAGACGAAAGGAGCTTTATTCTAAATTACGATTTATCGATTACTCAGGCCAATAAGTGTAAATAAATATAAAGTTTAATTATATATAAACACCAAGCATTTACTCAAATATAAGTATCCATTAAAAATAATGTCTAAACAAATATATATATATATATTGGAAACAACAACTAAGTCACAACTCTATGAAACCTCCCCTAATATTTCTACAATATTACGTGAATGCAGAATGCAAGACACTGTTGGCGAGCAAAACTAAACACTCGCGAATGATCTACTGCTCTGGACACTTAACCATGGCGCAAGACGGGTCGGTCGTCCTGCAACCACCAACATTGATCAGCTATGTTATGACACAGAATGCGACACTAATGACCTTCCGAACTTGATGCACAATCGTGACGGTTGACATAATAGATTCATAAATTTCCAAACTAGCTCAACCGAATTTATATATTCTCCCTATCGAAGTCGGTTAACAGTGAATACTTGCTTCAAAACCGATGGCTCTTGCTTTTAAAACTGATGTTAATGTTAATTCTGGAGTTTTTCCAGTTGAATTTTTCCTGTTCTCTGTTGAATTTTTTTTTTCTTCCAGTGTTATTTGATTTCATTGGCTTTTGAGGGAGTTTTACGATCTCAACGACGTAGCAGCGTCTAACTGCTGGTAAGGTGTCGTGTATCAAGTTCACCGATTAGCAGAGAAGAAATCGATACACGAGACACTGGTGTCTGTTAAGAATTAAAAGTACTATTTACCATTGATCTTTAGGCTCACGTGTTATTTGTTGAAACAAAGATTATCATTTCTCAACATCGATATTTTTATTTATTTTAAGCAAGCTGAGCTAGGTTGACTGTAAGCTTTCCACTTATCGTATATCAGTTATTGATGTGCTCTACCTTTGTCATTGAAACTGCCTGACTTTTCGTTGTATATCAATTGTCTTTTCGCAAGTGAAAAGTGCTGTCAACATTCTTAAATATACCCCACATATAATAAACACCTATATAATAAACACATATAAATAAACACCTATTTTCTAGCGGACATTTTATGGGGTTTTTACAATTACATTTTTTCTCGTCTAAATTGTTATTTTCTGTTGTCTGGTTATTTTTACTGGTTTTGTTGAATTTTTTAAAAATATTATTATTGTGTTTTTTTTTTTTTGTTTTTGTTTTTTTTTTTTTTTTTTCTAGATTATTCATATAGCTGTAACTTAATTTTATAGTGTTTTTATTAAAGATCTTGCTAAGTGGATTTTTCTCCGGGAAGTGTTTACTAATTAACTCGAGGAATTTTCTTCCCAACCTACCATTAGTCATCTGGTTGTAAGGGGGTGTGTACCAGATGATTTTCCTATTCCTATTTTTTCTTCGAGGGTTGCTTTTCTTGTTTACATATTTAATATTTGGGTTTATGTATCCACTATTTTTCAATGCAGTTTTATAAAAATCGCTATGTTTATTGAACACTTTCTCATTAGCTGAGTTTCTACTAATTCTGTATTCTATTGATGAGGGTATATGCTTGATGATGAACAGAGGGTAGTTAGATTTTGGGTAGTTAGATTTTGGATTTCTCAAAAGGAAATTAGCATCAGCCATGTTGATGGCTAACAGGAAGGTTTCTCTATGGTGGTTAAAAAAGAGCAGTTTTGTTTTGGAGGCATTAAAATTTACAAGCCATTTCCTGCCCCAGTTAATCACTGACTGGAAGACCGTTTCAGAGGGAGTAGCCAGATTTACTGTCAGATTTCCTATTGAGACAGGTGTAAATGATGGTTTCATCTGCATAGATGCATATTTGAGAACTGATGACATCAGAAAATCATTGATGGAAACCAGAAACATCATATGACCTAGTATTGAACCTTGAGGGACACCAGAGTTCGTGTTAAAGGATTCACATTCAAAACGACCTTCATTTTGAGATTCGATATGAACGATTTGTCTAAATCAACAATCGTCCATAAATATAGTAACCCTGAAATTTGCACAGGTCAGCATGCCAAACCCTGTCAAACGCTTTCTCGAGAAACAGATCAACCCTGGTATACATATTCATTGATGGCCGTTAGTACATCAGTGTTAGATCTGGCAAAGCGAAAGTCATATTGTTTGTCAGAGAGAAGGTCGTGAGAGGTGAGATACTTAACCACATAAGCATTGATTAGAGCCTCGAATACTCTGCCGAAAATCTAATAGGCCGATAGTTCCCCAAAGTTCTTAAAAACAGGAAATAGAGAAGAGGACTTCCAACAAACAAGAAAGCAGGAAGCAGAAAACACAAGGGCAATAGTTGTAGAGTTTAGAGACAGCTGGAGTCAGGGGCACATTTCTTTAGAACGATAACTGGGAATCCATCATAACCGCTTGCCTCATGAGAATCTAATTTTGAAATGATATCCTAGACTATAGACTGGGTTATGGATATATCACTCAGTTGAACCTCTGTTTTAGGTGGGAAATCGAGTGTGGTTACTCCAGACGAGTAAAGTGTGGAGTTGGAAGAGAATTTGCGAGCATAGCATACAACCGTGTCTGCTGTAGATATGAGCACTTAGAATTGATTGAATAAAGAAAGGATTGAGGGTTTGCTGTTATTCATACATATTATCCTACGTTTTAAGCTCGACTCAGGGTTTTATGCATTACGCAATCAACAGGTGCATATTATGAACTGAACGTTTTTCGACTGTATCTGCACATACACACACACACACACACACACACACACACACACACATATATATATATATATCTTATTTGCATCCATACTTGTGTGTGTGTGTGTGTGTGTGTGTGTGTGTGTGTGTGTGTGTGTGTGTGTGTGTGTGTGTGTGTGTGCTGGTATTAATAAAACAGTGCTCGATGTAAGATAACAAAGCTGTATATTAAGAAAAATACATCTTATTTTTCACCGGTAGCCCAACTCAGAGTTCAAAGCACACCTCAATGTGTTAAGTATAGCCTGACCGTTACATAATTAAAATTTTTATGAAAATATCTGTTTATTGCAATGTTGGCGCGATTCATATATTATACTGGAATTACAACTATTTTTTTTTATTTTAAAAAATATATTTTGCATTTAAAATAAACGAAATTTATATATATATATATATATATATATATATATATATATATATATTCATTTGTAAACAAGTTATTACGCGACCTAGGCTTCTACAATATAATTGTATTGAACACATTTTTATACAATTGTGCACTGGTCTAATTTTATTATGACCAAAAACTAAGTAATTAAACCATCAATCAATCATTCACTCAATATATATATATATATATATATATATATATATATATATATATATATAATTTTATTTAAAATTGTTTATATTAATTTTGTATTAAGCATAATTTTATATTAAAGCATAAAAATCTTAATTTTAATGTTTGTTATTTTTTTAAATATATATATTCATCTGCAGACAGTGCTTTTTCGCGGCTCATCAGTATGGTTAGACGCTTCTATCCAGGATTCAAACCCGCCCGAATTGACATCATTCGGCTATTCTGCTTCTGAGCAGGGCGCTAGGTAGAGGAAGGCGGTCTTAGCGTATTATATACAATGTAAACACACGCCAGTAGCCGTGAGTATTCAAATTCATTACTGAATGAATGATGCTTAAATGCGTGAGTAGCTACTGGTTTTAAAGTTTACTATTTCTCCATACTGCTTAACATATATATATATGTGTGTGTGTGTGTGTGTGTGTGTGTGTGTGTGTGTGTGTGTGTGTGTGTGGAGAATCATGTTTCATTAAATAATATAGACATGTTTATTTTTATAATTCTTTCTCGTTCTTTAATCAGTTTTCTGATGTTAAGATGAGAAGAAGGGTGTCGTAGATTTTCTTACCCATATACTTTTGATCTCCTCGGAGATCAACCTCAGTGATTAATTAAAAAATAAACTTATTGTAACTGTGATCGTTGTGATGGTGATTTTCAAAACAATGTGTGAACCCACTCTGGTATAATTATTTTTAAATTTTTAATTTAACCGTGGTAGTTACGGAATCTTTTGCAAAACAAGTGTCCCAATACAAGTTATATTGCGCAACATTTAAAACACATTCCTGTCCACCGTCAACAATAGAAGAAAATACTTGTTGATAATACCAAAATGTTCAATCACAAAACTGATAAACCAAATCTTTAAAACCTACAACCCGTATGTATCAAAAGCAACCAACTTACACTCAACAAAATCTATTGCGAATATAGCAACAACGTATTGAGTTGTCTCTGACAAACATTTAACGCTATTTTTCATTTCCATCAATTTTTGGTTAGCCTCCTTAACACTTGTTAAAATTCTCTGTCGAGAAAGGCCAATCTAGGAAAGAAAAACCTACAGCTTGACAATCGTTTTAGCTTTTTGAGGTTGCCGAACTACTTTAAATAATCGATGCGTGCAAGCTTGTCTCCAATTTCAAACCAGCAACAGAAGGAGCTTGCAAAAGACAATCTATCAGTTTCTCAACGTTGCAAACGGGGAATAAGACAGCAAGTAAATAGCTGTGTACAACGTACGATCCTGTATGTTTATATATAGCGTGTAGGCACGTGGTTAGAACTTTCGATTTCCCACCATGAGATACGGGTTTGAATCTCACTCTATTGAGATTCTGAGTTGTCAGAAAGGTGACGATATTATCGATCTGGAGAAGCGACCTCAGCTTGCGACACCTTTGAAAGTTCCTGAAAGACATACCAAGAGTTGACGGAAAATTTGTAAGTAGAATTAGAAGGAACTGTTTGGAAGCCGTCGATGCATGTGTTTTCACGAAATCCCAAATCGTAACCGCGAGTTTAAGCTTGTTCAAACTGCTGGGCATTATTATTTTTTCCCCTCTCTCTTTTTTATTATTTTTCCTCTCTCTCTCTCTCTCTCTCTCTCTCTCTCTCTCTCTCTCTCTCTCTCTCTCTCTCTCTCTCAGAAACTCGAATTAAGGCCTGCTCATTATAAACCACAGCTGTGCTATGTTTTTTTTTTGTGTGTGTGTATTTTGTTTGTTTTTTAGAAACACAAATACGCTTGAATAGGCATTTGGAATGGCTATCCACCGTAAAAAGACGAGAACACGAAAACGAGCAGCCGTTTATTATATACATATATAGATACATAAATAGAAGACACCAATTTTTAATCGATTTTCGCATTTGTATTAACAGAGTTCTGTTAACATAAAAAAAATCTTATCAATATCATACGATTTTGACTCCAGGAGAAACACTCTAAAATGCTTAACAGACAATTACGATTCCTTCTATTTAATATTGTTGTTGGATTTTTTCATATTTATAAAGTTATTATTATTTATATTATTTTAGTTTGAGACTAATTTATATATTTTCAATAATGTTTTGAGTTTAACTGCTGTCTTCTAATTTAAAAAAAGTTAAATCATGCATGTTGTCTTCGAAAAGGAGTATTTCTTTCAGGAAAGTTACAGATATACATTTTGGTAATATTCGATACTGGCACTCTCAAGAATGTTCCGTCTAAGTTATTGCCTCTTTTAATAAGTTTGACATTCTTTAGATCGAAGTTGTGGTTTAACTTATTTCTATATCTAACTAAAGCATTTTGAATTCATAAATATATATCTTTAAAATTTCTGTATGTTTCCCCGATATATTGTAAGGAACAGTTCTGACAGTTTATTTATATATTTTGTATATACTTGCTGCAGAATTATTATCGTTGTGGATATTTTTTGGTTCTAATCATATCCATAATAGTTTTGGGTGTGGCTGTAATTATTTGATTTAATTCATTGAACAACAATAACAATTACTCACTTCCGTTCACGAGAACTAGTGCAAATGCAATTTTTGTGTAAGTTAATCTTTTAATTTTATATTCGTAATTTTATAATACACGTACGGAAAATTATTGGTTATTATAATAAAGACTTCAAACTCTTATATTAATTTAACTTATAATAATCATGTAATACTGGTTGCTTATGTTTTTGCTTTTGTGTTTTTGTTTGTTTGTTTTTTGTTTTTTGTTTTTGTTTTTGCGTGTGTTTACAAAAATGTTTACGAATGAAAACCTTAACTTGAGATACCACAGTTTACTCTCGCCTCGATCAAAAATCTGGTGTTGGTGACAAGGCGAACCTCGCTGCCGAGCTTGAGAAGGACCTCCAATCCGTGGTGGATTGGGGTAAGAAATGGCTCGTAAAATTCAATTCTTTCAAAACGAAGCTGCTGTCAATTAACCACCACAGACAACCGCACCTCCCTCCCATTAGCATGGAACAGGCTTGCCTCCCAGAGAGTAAATCACTACGCCTGCTTGGCCTCACACTCTCAGCGGACCTCAAGCGGAATGACTACGTCGAATCCATTGCTAAATCCGCAGCTATGAAAGTCGGCTCTCTGTGCAGGGCCCGGAAATTCTTTCCGCCTGAATCTATCCTGCAATTATATAAATCCACCATCCGCCCGTGTATTGAGTACTGCTGACACATCTGGTTGGGTGCCCCTTCTATTCTCCTCGGCTTTCTTGACAAAATATAGCGAAGAATCTGTAATGTGATTGATACCGACTTGGCTGACCGCCTGCAGTATCTCTCACACCGGCGTGACGTGGCTTCCCTGTGCCTCTTCTATAAATACTTTCATGGCTTCTGCTCTGACGAACTTAAATCACTGGTGCCCCCTAGATGTGAATTTGCACGAGATACTAGATTGGCAACAAGGTCTCACCCTTTTACAGTGACACCGATGAAATGTAACCGCAACTTCTACTCCAACAGCTTCTTTCCTCGCACTTCCTGCCTGTGGAATTACCTACCGCATGCCTGCTTCCCCGATAGCTACAACCTCCAGGAGTTTAAATGTAAGGTCAATAGACACCTCCTAACACACTAACTCACACCCACTCTCTCCAACTCTCTCCCTATGTACATCCTAAGTCGTCTATCACCCTCCTTCTGACATTTCCCATACCCAATCCCTCTATGTAACCCCCTGCGCTATAGTGGCAGTGGAATGCTTTGCTTGGGGTGACACGATTAAAAAAAAAAAAAAAGGTCTCATAAACGAGCAATATGAGTTGTTTTTTTTTGCATTATCAATAAATTTGACAAAAAAGATTTTTTCCTCAAATCAGTTATCCAAATAAATATGTTTATCATGTGAGCTACAATACAAAATATAAAAATATATAGAAGATACCTACTGAAGCTAAGCTGCTGCTTGCTGACAAAATAAAGCAGTGCATAGCATCCCGTAACTTCGGCTCGACAGACTACTGGTGGGTCTGTAAAAGTGTACTAAATAACTGTAAGCCCTTCATCCAGCCTCTAATCAATGAATTTGAGGTCATCACAGCTTTCCGAGGCCGGGTGCTTTACTCGCAGATTCTCCACCAACTCGACACTGAATTCATCTGGAGTATCTGTACCCGACTTCCCACGTAGAACTGAGGCCCTACTGAATGACGCCCACATAACCCCCTCACTGTTCTCTAACATAATTTTAAAGCTTGACCCCCATAAAGTGAGTGGAAGTGACGGAATCCCAAACATTGTCCTGAATAAAGGTGATCCAACATCTCAGAGTCCACAGCCTCTTCTTTGACAAAAAGTATTGTTTCCGCTTCATCAGGTCTTCTGCTGATATGCTAACGACCATCACTCAGTACATATACCAGGCTCTTGATAAGAACGGTGAAGCTCGAGCTGTTGCCCTGGATAACTCCAAAGCGTTTGACAGAGTCTGGTATGTTGGCCTTCTACGCATGCTACGGGCTACGGTATAATTGGACGAGTGTTTAATCTAATCCAGTCATTCTTTTTGAATCGCGTAATGGAGGTAGTAATGAACGGACATGCCTCTCAATACAATCATACGAACGCTGGTGTCTCTCAAGGTTCTATTCTAAGTCATACGCTTTTTCTGATCTTCATTGATCTTCCCGATGTAATCAGATCCCATGTAGGTATCTACGCTGACGATACCACAATTTACTCTCGCCTTGATCAAAGATCCGCTGAGGCTGACAAAGCGAACCTCGCTGCTGCGCTTGAAAAGGACCGCCAATCTATGGTGGACTGGGGTAAATAATGGCTCGTGAATTTTAATGCTTCCAAAACGAAGTTGCTATCTGTTAAGCACTACAGACAATCGCTCCTACCCCATTAGCATGGATCAGGCTAGTCTACCTGAAAGCAAAGCACTGCGCTTCCTCGGCCTAACTCTCTCAGCAGACCTCAAGTAGAATGACTACATCGAATACATAGCTAAATTTGCTGTTAGGAAAGTCGGTTCACTGTAAAGGGCCAGGAAGTTTTTCCCGTTTGAATCCATCCTACACATATATAAATCTACCATCTGCCCGTTTATTAAATACTGCTGCCACATCTGGCCGGATGCCACTGCTATTCACCTTGGGGTTCTTGACAAAATCCAACGGAGAATCTGCAATGTGATCGATCCCGACTTGGTAGCTCAGCTGCAGTCACTTTCTCACCGGCGTAATGTGGCTTCCTTGTGTCTCTTCTACAAATACTTTCACGGCTTCTGCTCACTGGTGCCCTCTCTGCATGAATTTACTCGAGCAACTAGGTCCTATCCTTTTACAGTGAAATCAATTAAATGTAACCTCACCTTCTACTCTACAGCTTCTTTTCTCGCACTTCCTGCCTGTGGAATTCACTTCGTATACTTGCTTCCCCGACAGCTACAATCTCCAAGAATTTAAATGTAAGGCCAGTTGTCATCTCCTATCTCTCTGACTCGCATCCTTTCCCTCATGTTCTTTTCTCCGTCCACTCTACTCTCATCACCCCAGTATTTTCATCCTTTTTTTACCCATTCTCTGACACCTCCTATAACTTGTTCTTCTTTGTCTTCACTTTCCTCCTATATAACCCCCTGCACACCAGTGGCAGTAAAACTGCCTTGCTTGGGGTGAAATGATGAAAAAAAATTATTGATAACAGTGTATAATAATTTTATGCAGAGATTCCCTGAAATATGGACGCTATTTCAAGGTCGACACAAGGCTAAATAGGCTGAGAAACGCTGGTCTATATACATGAATGTATCAATGTGCAGTTTATGTTATAAATTGGGTGAACTTAGGCACCAATTTTGCATTTATTCAATTTGGTTAAAAACCAAAGAATGTCCTTTGTTAAGGCGATTTTTCCACATAGATTTCATGTCATTTTGTTGGTTTCTGGTGAAAATTTGAATATAAACTGTCAATGTCTGAGTACTTTCGGATTTTATAAGCATTTATCAAAAAGGTTTTTGTTGATAATAACGTGACTGTATGTATTGCGTTTTCTTTTTAACGTATTACGTTTCATCTTTTTTCAAATGTTGATTCTTCGCACGTCATGTCGGTTTTTCACATTTTTTTTAATCGTTTCACCCCAAGCAAGGTGGTACCACCACTGGTACGCAGAGGGCTACATAAGAAAAGAGTGAAAGTTTAAGCAGGAGAAGAGCGAAGAGATAGACGAACCAGTTACTGGGGGTGTCTATGAAAGGGCAAGAGAAGTATGGGAATACCAGTGAGAAGACAATTGCGAGGGCAAAGTGAGAAAGGAAAAGAACAAGATACAAGAGGTGATAGGGAAAAAACGAAAGAAGGACTGGAGTCAAGTGTTCGAGATATGGAAATTGACGTTGCATTTAAATTCTTGGAGATTGTAGATAGTGTCTTCCTGCATTACTTCGTATTGCGCCGTTTTTTAATTGTTTGATTTTTGTAATTATGAAATACATTTAGTAGGCTTGTTCCTAAATTTAACAAAATTTGAAGAAACAGAAACATCTTTAACAAAGTTCATTTGATGGCCCTTCTACCGGACTTGTATGTTGTAGATATATTTTGTTCATATATATATATATATATATATATATATATATATATATATATATATATATATATATATCCCCTGTCCTCCCACAATTCTTTTCGTCTGGATAAATCTAACCCATTCATTTTGTGAATAATTATGGTCATGGTCTGAAGAGCGGTCTGTGAGAGAAATAAACTATTACCAACGTATAAGGTCATCGAATTTATTTCCATTATAATACTCTGTTAAATTCTAGCATTGAGTTCTCATCGGTTTACAATCCCCTGTAGAATTGACATTACAAAGTACCAAGGAATCTATTTAATATATATATATATATATATATATATATATATATATATATATATACAAGTATTGTTGGAATAATATTCCTTGTCAAAAGAAACAGTATTTTTAAGAAAGTGCTCAATACAAAAGTAGAGCTAATAATATTATTTATTCATAAATTATAACATGGATATGTTACAATATCACTACAAAAGTAGCCATTTTGTTTCAACACTTTTGTGTCTTGTCAAGTGATGTGATGGCTCTTAAACCATCACATCACATCACCATGGTTTAAGAACCATCACATCACTTGAAACTTGTGCAGGCGGTTTACGTGACTTAAAAGAATAAACCAAAAATCGGAAAGCCGAGTTCGAAATCCAATCGGGTTAGTTATATTAATTTATGCGCAAATAAACTTTGTAAAGATATGAATCATTTAATCTCCCCACCTCCGTAGATTAAATAATACGGATTGTATCCGGAAAAAATCATTATCTTCCATAATTTTTTAATGCAGGAAAAAAATTCTACCAAGTGAAGAGATTGTCTTCTGCAAAGAATGACAATCATCTAATCTAAACTTATTTATAAATGGAACTTTGTCTGTGTGTGTATGTGTGTGTGTCTGTGTGTGTGTGTGTCCGTTACCTATAGACTCCGAAACGGCTGAACCGATTTTCTTGAAAATTTACACAGTTGGACTATATGCGTCTTCGAGTGTTCTTAGCTAGGTTTTGTGTCGAGGTACCCCCGATAAATATCGAAAATCGATAATCGAAAAAAAATCGGGTTATAGAAGGAGTAATCCGATTTTAATCAAATTTGATACACTCATAGACAAAGACATAAGAAACGATATTCAGAAGTTTCAAGGTTGAAGTTCTTACAATAGTGCAGAAAATCGATAATATATATATATATATAAGGCAAGTTGTTTGTGTGTGTGCCTGTTTATCTGTCTGTATGTCCTTTATACAAATCCACAATTTTTATCCGATTCTCACCAAATTTCACACAAATATTCTTCAGGCTAAGTCTGAGCTCCAGGACCATGGATTAGTTTTAAAGCTTTCATTACACCCGAGCAACGCCTGGCTATACGGTACGTTTATCAAATAGGAAACACTTGTTCTTTATCTTAACATTTTTTTCAGATTTAGATCTATATTTATTTTTTATATCAACTATCTCTCTCTCTCTCTCTCTCTCAATATATATATATATATATATATATATATATATATATATATAATGGCTGGCCACTCGTAATCGAGGATAATTGCTTACCAGGGTGGCTAGCTAATTTCCATTGCAGACGCTTGATCAGGCACACTTGTGTTTGTTCGATACCCACAGAGTCCATCTATTGTTCATACTTCAACTTTGCCAAGCTGACATTATTTACAGTTTCCTGGTAGATAGCCGTTATCCGTTGTAAAGAACAACCCGAACCAGGTCAGGATACTCAGACCTTCGGTCACGATGAGTTGTGGCTTTGAACTAACACAATCATCGACTGCTGCGCAAATTCATTCACATGGCTTCAGTCAACCCGTGGTATGTTTTTCAGGTACCTGCTCCGACGTTGGTGATTCTGCTACGGTGGTCGGAGCCCCATCACAGTGAAACGCGCCAACAATTTTATGATTAGAGCAAAAATGTTCAACGAATAAAATAAAAGATAGAAAAATTAAAACGGATAAAAAGAGAGGGGAACACGTATAAAACAAAAATAGTTAAAAATAAGTTTACAACAAAAAAGAAAAAGCTTAGACAGAGGTTACAAAGAAAGAAATTCGAAAATACAAGAAGAAAAAACAAAATACAAAATTAGAACAAAATTACAAAACAGCAAACTGAAAAGACATATTTTTTTTAAAAATCCAAAACTCGACAAAACAAATAAAAAATTAAACGTAATGTACTTTCAAAACGTGATCAGAAATTTATCATTTTTTTTTTTAACAAAAACTCATCGAACTTGTTGGGTGGGGTACAATCCAATTCCAAATAACAATCCAAAAAGCGGATACAATCAGGTGTATATGGTACAAGGTCGACATTAGTGTCATAGTGTTACTTAAATAGTCAGTTAAGTGCCATACGTGAAACACGCTTGGGCGATCGTGTCTCGAAAGAGACATGACTGACTGGGCAAAAGATTATCCATTGCCATCGGCGGTTGACAGCCAAGGCTATAGAACCCAATCCGTTTTGTGATATAACCCATAACTGGAAGGAAGAGACGGATTAATACCAAGTGTATTTGCGCGTAAGTGAATGCAACAAATTCAACTGGAATTCGAACTCGGCTCTCCGATTTCTCGTTCCGAGTCGATATCCACTGCACCACAACGCACATACCTTACTTAGATAAATTAAAACAAATATATGCCAAGAAAATCAAACCCTAATACAGATTTCATTATGGAAATACTGTATGATACCTTTTGACTTGCCAACTCTAATAGCTACTCGAAAACATTGTGCTAGTAAAGGCGAAATTATTTATTCATGTATAAAAATACTTAAATTTTGGCACACGGTCGAAAGGGGATTGGGAGTGAGGATAGTCAACACTTTCTATCCTAGACCTAGCTAATCAGATTCACGACCCAATTACTCATTACAATATGCTCATTCACCGCAAGAACTCATCTTACAATCTTACATATACCATATGGATTCTCTAAGCGCCGCTTAGATGAGACAGAAGGCCGCAAGTATGGGGTACCCAGTGAGGATCGAACATACTACTCAGTTGTAACAGGTTGCAGCAATATAAGATTGCTAGCCATTACACCACGTCGGGGTTCCCATCCTACATATACCATACATTCGTTGCGGACCTAAAAACAGGAAAAATACCCATGGCATAAAAAGTTTGTTTTATATACAATATTTTTTTACAAAATAAATCTAAGATTATATGATATGAAAATGAGAGGTTGGAAGGGATGAATACCGAAAACAAACTGAAATATAACAAAGCATTCAGGAAATCCAAGGGAAGTTTTGGAAGTGAAAGAAGCAAATAGGCATTTACAAGAGAACGCGTATCTTAAAAAGGGAAATAAAAAGAGAGTCGATTTTCGCTACACGGAAGTGTTCAACATCGACTCTTCCAATGATTATGAAACCAGTCGCACTAATTTTCGCTGGTATTGTAATATTCATCTACGTTTTGGTCATTTCATCCCCCTCCCCTTTTTCATTTCATTATCATTAAATATTTTAAATATATTTTTGTATTATTGTATATATTAGCAATAGATTTGTTTCCCCTATTTAGGTGCAGCTTGTAAATGTGTGGTTTTGTGGTGCGTGAAGAATTGGAAGGTGATGGATGGGTTCTTGTGGTGAATGCACAAATTGTTAATGAGTGATAGGGTCGTGAAAGTGTTTAGCTAGGTATAGGATAGTAAATGAGTACTAACAGCTACCCACCCCACTTTTTGGCCATGTGCCACATATATTTTATTCTTACAATAATAAATATGTTGTAATATTAATCCACCTGATTAAACGGCTCTTTCCACTAAACTTGTGTTCCAATATTTTTCTTTGGAATTTTATTAACCCGATCTAATATTAGTAGTGATTTTCTAAGCGCAGCTTAGATGTGGCACAAGGCTGAAAGTATGGGGTAACCAGTGAGAATCGAAATCACTACTCAATTGTAATAATTCTAGTGAGACAAGCTTGATCATGGCCCTCCACATCTTCCTGTCACTAGTAGCTCTTAATATATTTGTCTTGTTATCTCTCCCAAACCCTGCTCTGCCATCTATTGCTTAAGTTTATCAAGTATGTCATACGCTGGTTTCCCGTCACTCTTTCCTTCTACCCGTCCTGTGAGTATCAGGTTCTTTAAGCCCTCCTTCCTCATTGCGTGTCTCAGAAACTTTAACTGATGTTAATTATAAGTTTTCTTTTTGTTTCCAAACTTTCCAAAATCGGTCCTGACTTGGCATCTCGATTTCAGTCACATTCTCACCGACGTGTCGTGACTTCCCTCTGTCTTTTCTATAATTATTTTCATAGTAACTGCTCTGAGGAGCTTTCTTTCCCTCATAGCCTGACCACGTGAATTTAAGCGTGCTTCTAGATTCATATCTAGGTTCCACCCTTTTACCGTTTTAATAGTTAAATGTAACCGCCATTTCTACTCCAACAGATTTTTTCTTACACATCCCCATTCTGTTTACTCAATTCCCTGATAGCTACAATCTCCAAAATTTTAAATGCAACGTTAATTGCAATCTTTTATCTTCTTGAGTCTCGTGTATCATTTATCCTTTCTTCAATATCCTCTGTACCCAGTGTTTTCTCTCACTGTAACCCACTGTGCGTTAGTGATGATTCGCCTTGTTTGAGGTGAAATGATTAAAAATATCAAAACTTGTCGGGTTTGCACTAGTCGAAATATTGATATGTGCCGGCACCTTCAACTTTCCCACTTTCCAGCTGTGCTCCCAGTCTGTTAGGTGGGCCTAATTTCAGAGAGGGTAATATATAGTTCACTGTACCAGATTTTTACATTTCAGTTTTGCTTATAGATTTTTTCTATGCCTCCTCTCTAGTTTTATGAAAGCGTCTAGTTTAATCTTCATTTACCTTACTATATATGGGAAACAACATTTGTATCCATCAGTTTCTAATACGTGTTAAAAATTTATTCGGGTAATATTTTCATCCAGTAGAATAAAGATTGTGTTGTTTTTTTAATTTCTCAATCACTTAATTCCAGGTAGCACTTGAGATCTGTCAGCCCAGCAGTACCTCCACATATCAATGTTTTCTGTCATTATAATTAGTTTAGATTGCAACCATCGTCGGCTTGCTAGCTCACAGTACCCCAGCGCTCAACGTTTCTGAACTTCGGTGCCAAACACCGGGTAGGACGTATGACATGCCTGATATGTTGATATGCTGTAAAGTTAATTTAGAAATACAAAAATTAGAACTTGTTTGATTTTTTTTTATTTTGCTGTTGTTTTTTTTTTCTTTGTTTTTTTTTTGTTTTTGTTTTTTCGGTTTTGATTTTTGTAATTATACAAAGGATATCAGAAAACTAATGGAATATTAATAATTTTGAGCTTTTAAAGAGAAATGGATTGTGACACTATAAAAATCGTGGTTAAGATTAAGAATGTTTTGATGTGGAACTTTTTAAAACACGATCTCTGTGGTTTACAAAACGAACGTCAGAATAATTAATAGGGAAGTGATAAAACAATAGCGTTTTGTTGAAACCTCGAAAGCCAATGGGTGAAAAAGTAAATTGCTTATTCTCGGAGAGTTGAAATTGCACTTTAAAAGTATGTCATGAACGGGGCTTGAGTATTCAAACTAAGGGAAGAAATCAATAATCAGGTTATATTCTAAGACCATTGGCCTCTATTTAAGTGTGTGTATTGCGTGAGCACAGAGAGAAGCACCGAGAAGAGACGATGAGATGAGACGAAAAGAGAGAAGAGTTGAGGTTCTACTATCTTTGAATGCAGTTGAACTGAGTTGACAGACGTCAGAGATTGAAAGGAAGCGTCTGCTGTTTGCGTTGCTGATACTGAGGGCGAAGAAGCGAAATACCGCCACTAACATCTAAATACTGCTACTCCTACTACCACTAATACTATTACTACCGTTACTACTACTGAGAACAGGAACATTGAAAGTTGTAGTAGTTGCACTAAGAACAGACCAAAAAGAGTTAAACGAACCTTTACCGAAAGTTTCGAAATATTTGAGTTTATTTGGTTATTATTCATATACAACTTTGTGCAACAAGTATTTTTATTTATTTGTTTATTTATTTATTTAATTATTTATTGTGTGTGTGTGTGTGTGTGTGTGTGTGTGTGTGTGTGTGTGTGTGTGTGTGTGTGTGTGTGTGTGTGTTTTTATATATAAAAAAAACAACTTTTGTACATCCAAAATTGCATCGACTTGGTTATATTTATTTTTCTGTTAACCCGATTCTCTCCCGACGCACACACAGATGGACCAGCGGGAAGCTTCCGGGATTTTACGATCTGATGACCGCTCTCCAGGATAAAAAAAAAAATCACAGCGTGGCTGGAGGGTGGCATCGAATTGACATTGGGAACCAGAGACTCGTGTCTAACCTGTAATACTGAGCCATACCAGACCACCGGCCAGTCTAGTGGAGTGCGTCAGTCCAGGAAGGAAGGAGGAAGATACGGTATTACAGTAAAAATATGTTTATATTATAGTGATAATTTTTAAGATAACATTACATAACAAATAATAGCGTTTTTAAATAAGTAGATGTCGCAGTATAAAACCAGAATCGAGTAAAAAGGTCATCAGAAGAAAAGACGGTTAAAAATGAAACTTAACAAAGCATTATTAAAATTAACTTTCTTGGAAGGGGTTTTGTAATAAGAAACGCTAGAAAATAGGATTACTAAATTATTTCCTTAAATAAAGTAAATTTCAAATATCATTTTCGGATAAGAAGCATGGTAAAAATTCAATATAATTTTTTTATATGTTAGAAACATAGAAGTTACGCAAAAATAAATAAAAATGTTCATTAGCGCATTTGCTGTTCTCGAAATAAACATTTCCGTGAGAATATTAAATTAACTTTAAATGAAAAATGGCAAATGAACTTTTAGTTAAACTAAGTTCTGGACGAGCGTTGAATTATGACTTGGTCTTTAGTAAAGAACTCCGTGGTCTAATCATATTTATACAACTATATTGAACTGTTCCTTTTACTGAAAACCGTTCATTCTCTCTTCTTACAACTGATGCTTAGTCCTTTGTTTTAGTACCTTTTGTAAAAGTTAATGTAGTGTCTGCTGTCAACACTGGATCAGTATCTTAAGTTTTAAGATTGTTGTCGCCAATAATGAATAATAGTAGTGTTTCTGATTTTCTCAGGATTGTCCCACTGTAAACGTTAAATAAGTCCGGTGAGAAGATACATACTTGTCTTGTGATATTCTGAGTTACTTTTTAAAATAAGCTTCGCTGACTTGCACTGCTAATGAAAATAAACTTTCTTTTCAAAATTTAGACTTCCGGTATAGTATGTAGCCTAACTTTTGAATCTGGCTTACGAAATTCTGTCACTGGTATAGTATCTTCAGCCATGGATCGTATGTATCAGTTCCACTTGAGGTCCGGAATGAACTTGAGCTCCAATAGACGTTCAAAGTATGGAACCCTGTTGAGAGTGTAACTTCATCGTGACTAGTGGAAACTGAAACGAATTAATACGAGTATGGTGTTTGATGTATTGAAAGTTACAAACCATGTGTTTGCCTCCAATTGGGATCTAAATGCAAGGTCATCAATTAAGGCTCCGAATATCATAATTTTTGGAGGTGTTTCCATAAACTACGATATCAACTGTATAGATGTTTGCTATCTTTCTGGAAATCTTCCTAGGTCAGTCAGTTAGTTAAGTGCCATACGTGATACACGCTTGGGCGATCATGTCTCGAAAGAGACATGACTGACTGGGCAGAAGATTATCCCGCAGTAG
This sequence comes from Ascarosepion bandense, assembly GCA_037127315.1. Lineage (NCBI taxonomy): Eukaryota > Metazoa > Mollusca > Cephalopoda > Sepiida > Sepiidae > Ascarosepion > Ascarosepion bandense. Next base: position 851,699 of record JBBBDQ010001725.1, on the reverse strand, counting down.
GTTGCCATTGCTTTCTGCGGGTATAGTATGTAGCTTACCTTAAAAAGAGTATTATAATGAAGTGTTATAACAGTCTGGTAACGGTTAGGGTTAAGGAAAATAATTAATTTCAATAAATAACCGAATACTTATATCTATAAATATACACTTAGTGGGACAGGACACATTCAAATCGGGTAGATTACATATTACACCAGAATCAGAGAGGGGGGCCATATACTATACCGACACCAAGTTTAGTAGGGTTTAGATTTTAAATGTTATTCAGTTCATTACTTATAGTTTAATCTCGCTATCGTTTTTATCGCCATTATACGTCAGATTTGTAAACAAAAATTACAAAAATGATATAAAAGAAACTTTTTAAATTTTTATTTGTTTCTCTTTTTTTCTTTTTTTTTTTTTTATTACTTTCTTACTTTCAAATTTGCGTTGTGGTGCAATGGATATAGTCTCGGAACGACAAATCAGGGTGCCGAGTTCGAATTTCAGTTGAATTCCTTACATTCACTTACTCGCAAATACCCTTGGGAAAGGTATTAATCTTTCTCTTTCCTCCAGTTATGAGTTAAATAACAGGACAGATTAGGTTCTATAGCCTTGGCTGGCAACCAGGTTACCGCGGAAAGTAATGGCAGCTTAGTGCGGGATAATCTTCTGTCCCGTCAGTCATGTCTCTTTCGAGACATGATCGTCCAAGCGTGTATCACGTATGGCACTTAACTCAACTTTCTGTGTTACCTCCTCGTGGGAAGTTCACCCGGAATCAGTCTGTCTTTTCTGTAATTTTAAATTAAATTAAATTTAATTATTTATTTTTTAATGATTTATTTTTTAAATTTTGGGGTTTTTGTTCCTCTTTGAATTGTTATTGTATTTGTTTTGTCACTAACCTAAGTAGTTCGTGTAAATTATTTTGCAATTGAAGGTTAGTTTCGACTTATACTAAGTTAAAACTTAGTAAATTTCAGTTACCCTTTTCTTTTCTTTTTTTTAATTGGAGCAGATAGTTCCTACTATCGCCCGGTTTCACACTCCACCCACTTCTTTTGATCAAGAGCAGAGGTGATCGCCTTGTTTCTTGTTCAGGAAGAGGTTTCCGGTTCATCCCCCTTCTTCGGTCTTAGTGTTAGTTCAGCTGGAAGCTGTTTGCAGTTACGGAGTATGATGGCAACGTCTTTACATTCTGAGGGTACCGGGTTGGAAGTTTCCTGGTTGCTGCTTCCGACTGGTAGTTAGGAGCCCGAACTCTTGCGTAGCGTTTGGAGAGGCTGCTCTGATCAACAGTTGAATAATACCGGGATTCTTGTAGTGCCATATCGCGCATGGACGGGCGTCCCTGCATGAACGTTCGGTGGGCAAATCCGAGGCCACATTATGTTGTAGGCCGCGCCAGTCTCCATCCTTCACATGCTGCAAACAAGTGACCGACTGACTCTATTCTAAGACCTCTCCTTAACTGAATCACTCTGGAAAAAAGCAAACATAATAGCAAAACTAAACCAGCTAGTCTGAAAACGCCCAAACCCGTCTGCATCTCTTACACTAACATACATGGTATCCGCACTAACTTCCTCGGCGTTGATTCATTCCTTCACACTAACTCACCTGATATCTTGGCCCTATGTGAAACTAACCTTAACCCTTCTATCCCCTCTTCTGAGTTTGACGTTCCTGGCTACCTTCCCCTTTTCAGGAAGGACTCCAATGTTCATATGCATGGGCTTGGTGTGTATGACAGCGAACACCTTCCCCTAGCTAGGGCGACATCCCTTGAATCTCCGGATCATTCTTTCATGTGCTTCCGTCTCTCACTTCTAAGCTCGATTAGCTATCTCTTCTTTCTCTACCGCTCCCCTTCCTCCCCTGACTGTTCGTTATTTCACAGTGTCTCTGACAATATTGACAAAGCCATTTCTTCCCATCCCTCCGCCCATATATTCGTGTTTGGTGACTTTAACACCCACCACACCAAGTGGCTGAAGAACTCTGTCACCAACCCTGCTGGTGTCCACACCATGAATTTTTCAATCACCCAATCCCTTACGCAAGTGGTGAACTTCCCCACGCGTTTCACCGACAACCCTAACGGAAGGGACTCACTGCTAGACCTCTGCTTCACTTCCATCCCAAACTCTTGCACTACCAGACAACTCTGCCCACTTGGTAAATCTGACCACACCGTAGTTTCCGTCAACATTTCATTCCACTCCCACCCAACCCAAGAAACCCAGACAAGTAGAATATCCTACTGCTGCCAAAGAGCAGACTGGGATTCGTTCCGAGACTTCCTCTGTGACGTCCCTTGGAACCACGTTTTTAGTCTTCCCATCGAAGAATGTGCATCCGAGGTCTCCTCCTGGGTTAAGGCTGGCATCGATGCTTTCATCCCTGCCAGGAAATTTCAGCTTAAATCTCATTCGTCTCCATGGTTCTCGCCCGCTTGCTCGGCCGCCATTGCCCACCGGAATCATTTCTTCCGACTCTATCGTAGCTACGCGTCGGACCAAAACAGACGTCTTTTCGCTTCAGCTCATAATAAGTGTAAAAAGATACTTAACGAAGCTAAGATGTTATTTGCTGCCAGAATGAAGAAACGCATAGCATCCTCTAAGTTCGGCACCAAGGACTACTGGCGACTCTGTTAAAGAGTACTTAACAAGAGCAACTCCACAATACCCCCACCAATAAACAAATTTGAGGTCCTCACCTCCCCAGCGGACAAGGCTGAATGCTTTGCCCGCAAATTCTCGAATAATTCGAGACTGGACTCGTCTGGAGTTTCTACACCCGACTTCCAACCTAGAACTGATGCTCAACTGAATGACGTCCATATTACACCCTCGCTTGTCTCTAAGATAATCTCAAAACTTGACCCTCACAAAGCGAGCGGAGGGGACGGAATTCCAATCATAGTCTTAAAGAAATGTGCCCCCAAACTTTCCTCTGTACTTTCTAAGCTCTACAACTTCTGCCTATCTTCTTCCTGCTTTCCTGCCTGTTGGAGATCTTCCTTTGTAGTTCCTATAATTAAAAACACTGGAGAACCTTTGGACCCCGCAAATTACCACTATCAGCCTTCTTCCGATCTTTGGCAAAGTGTTTGAAGCCATTATCAACGCCGAGGTGGTTCAGCATCTCACAGCACACAGGCTCTTCTCGGACAAGCAGTATGGTTTCCGCTTCACCAGGTCTACTGCTGATATACTAACGACCATCACCGAGTACATATATCACGCACTCGATAGGAATGGTGAAGCCCGAACCCTCGCCTTGGATATCTCTAAAGCGTTTGACAGAGTTTGGCATGCTGGCCTTCTATGAAAACTGCGGAGCTATGGTATAGCTGGACAATTGTTTGAGCTAATCCAGTCATTCTTAGTGGTATTAAACGGACATGCCTCCCAGAACTACCATACGAACGCGGGTGTCCCTCAAGACTCTATCCTAGGTCCTGCGCTCATTCTGATCTACATTAATGATCTCCCTGATACCATAAGATCCCAAGTAGGTATGTACGCCGATGACACCACAGTTTATTCTCGCCTCGATCAAAAATCTGGGGTGGGCGACAAAGCTAACCTTGCAGCCGAGCTTGGAAAGGACCTCCAATCCGTAGTGGACTGGGGTAAGAAATGGCTCGTAAACTTTAATGCTTCTAAAACGAAGCTACTATCAATTAATCATCATAGACAATTGCACATACCTCCTATTAGCGTGGACCAGGCTTGCCTCCCAGAGAGTAAAACACTACGCCTCCTTGGTCTCACACTTTCAGCGGACCTCAAGTGGAATGACTATCTTGAATCCATTGCTAAATCCGCTGCTATGAAAGTCGGTTCTCTGTGCAGGGCCCGGAGGTTTTTTTCTGTCTGAATCTATCCTGCACATTTATAAATCTACCATCCACCCGTGCATTGAATACTGTTGCCATAACTGGTCTGGTGCCCCTGCTATTCTCCTTGGGCTTCTCGACAAGGTACAGCGGAGGATCTGTAATGTGATCGATACTGACTTGGCAGACCGCATGCAGTCTCTCTCTCACCGGCGCGACGTGGCTTCCCTGTATCTCTTCTATCAATACTTTCACGGCTTCTGCTCCGATAAACTTAGATCACTGGTGCCCACTAGGTTCTAATTTGCACGAGATACTAGATTAGCAACTAGATCCCACCCTTTGACAGTGAAACCTATAAAATGCAACCGCAACTTCTACTCCAACAGTTTCTTTTCTCGCACTTCCCGACTGTGGAATTCTCTTCCACATGACTGCTTCCCCGACTGCTACAATCTCCAGGAGTTTAAATGTAAGGTCAATAGACACCTCCTAACAAACTAACTTCTATTCTTTCAAACACTCTTTCCACCCACCCAACTATCTATCACCCCCCTTCTGATATTTCCTATATCTAACCACTCTTCCTATTTACCTTCCCCTATGTAGCCCCAAGCGCAATAGTGGCAGTGGAACGCCTTGCTTGGGGTGAAATGATTAAAAAAAAACTGACTGACTTTCAAAGCAAAGTGAAAGAAGGGCTCAAAATGAAAGTAAATACTGAATTAAAATCGTGGACGAAAATGAAGAGAATGAAAGACAGCCGAGCATCTATGTTTTACCCCCAACTAATAAAAATTCAATTCACCACAGTTTGCTTAGTAAACAGAAAAGAAAAAGTCGTTTACCCTTTCCTCTAACAACAGTGGCAATATGCAAATGAGTTCATATTGATCTGGGAAAATGTTCAGACCGTCCCGCTGTAACCCATGGATCTACAATTATAAAGATTCAAGCTGTCGCACACTTAAAGAAAAAAAAAATATAATCGTCAAATCATATCGACTACCAACACGAAGTTAGTAGGTTGATTTCGAATAAGATTATATCGAAGCACGCATCTCAAGTTATCAACCAAGAATCTTCTTGCTTTTCAACTATTTTTGTCGTGGGATTTAAACATTTCAAAGACGCCAAATTCTTTCAGTGCAATTTTGGAAATATTTAGACAAATTTCAGAGAATTGCAGTTTTTGGAGTTATTCAGATAATCAGGCAGGTAGATGAATTTTTTGTTTTTTTTTTGTTGTTTTTTTTTTGTTGTTTTTGTTTTTGTTTTTTGTTTTTATAAAATGTTTTGACTGTCACTGATTTTTAGGCTTTTATTTATTCTTAAGCTTGATTCATCTGATAACATCCACGTGACATTCACATCCTGAAAACGTTCTCCATTAATCACGCATACAACCTTTCACTAATAAATATAATACAATATAACATTATTAATACAGTTTTTGGCTAAGTGAAATTTTGATTTCATCGATAAAACTATTATTGGTGCGAATAATTCGTTTTTAAAGACGGAGGGCGTAATGTAGGAACTTTTTTTTAATAATAATCCTGAAAGAGTTAAAGAAAGAAAAAGCAGTAATACTCTTATGCGTTTAACGTCTGCGTCAATGAAATGGGAAACCTTGACAATTTTGAATCTTTTCGTTTGTTCTCTCTATAAATACTGACCATATTCAATCTCGTTTAATACAATTTTTTAGAATTATGCTTACACTGTCATTTTTTTTTGTTTTTTTCACTATTTAAAATTTTGCAATCATGCAGCATTACACATCTGCGTAAATTTTGTGTATTCTTCAATTTTCGATTCTATTCTTTGTTTTTCACATTAGTAGACCAAAACTCTGGACGACTACTGATTTTCGAACAAGAATAGATAATTTCTAGAAACATGAATACCTGATTACTATCGGATGAATTCATATTAACTATTATTACCAATTTGTAGACTGAATTCATCCATAACATTTTAACTGCGAAAAACATTTGTTGATATTACGAACTTTATAATAGATGTTATGTTTCAGATGCACCATCCTTATTTCTATTGTATTCTGTTAATAAGAAAGAAGTCCACCTTCTTTCTACGGACCGCTACGTTGTAGAACCGACACCCGAAACGATGCTTTCAAGACCAATACAAACGTAACCATTTCAAGTGTAGGTTTAATCGTTATATTTCCTATATATCTTCATAAACTGCTTTTTTAGAACAACCTTATTCAGTAACCCTCTATTTTGAGTAGGTTTTGGGCCTTGTAGAAAATGAACATTAATGAAACTAAAAACTGACATTATATAAATAGAAATGGTGGTAGAATTATTAGTTTCTATGCAAAAAAACATTAGCTCTTTATTGACCGAACAGTTAGCGTTATTGTCGGTCGAATTTAAATATTTCTCATGCGGATTGGCAACGGTGTTTGTGTCACGTGTGTGTGTTGGCATTGATAATCGTTTATGCGATGCGTGTATGTGTGTCTGAGTATGAGAAAATGAGCTGGAGGTGTGATGTGGAGGATCTGGTGTTACTGAAGTGGATTTTTACCAATTTTTGACCTGGCCGTCGGCGCGTGTCCGCATTGCGTAGCGTGTGTTGTCTCGGAAGTCTGTTCCCTTCGGCTGGCCGGTTGAAATTCCCTGCATGGTCATTTTTGATGGGCTGTTTATAACATAACGTGTGGACGTAGTTGGGAGCAAAACTTAACACCTACCTGGCGATTTGAGTTAAATGTTTGCGCCAAGGAAAATGTGTGTTGGTTTAAGAAGAAAGAAGAACGTATTTTTCAACTAATCGTTTTTAGTCCGCTACAAGTGTAACTATCTGGACAGTGTAACACTAGACGCCGCAAAGTGAGGCCTAGAATTGCGTAGACATATTAGAATAGCGAAAGCTGTCTTCAACGATGTATAACAAGACAAAAATGTCCTTAGAAATAAAAAGAAAAGGAATGCTAATTGCTATGCAATATCATATCTCTTATATGTCAAAAAATGCTGGACCATCTCTTCACAAATGAAGAACAGATTTAAAGCGGCAGAGATGTGGTCCTACTGATGAATACTCAGAACTTAACACATAAGCCATGGGGAAGTCTTAAATAAGATAGGAACTACAACAAAACTAATATTTACAATCATAAAGACACCTGAACTTTGGGGATCACATATTGAGGAAAGAGTGCCTAGAGAATTGAACATTAAAAGATCACAGTGAAATCAAAAGAAACAGTGAGAAACAGCGAGTTGGATGACAAGACAGGATGAGATTTTTAAACATTACTGCAAGAAACAAAATACAGAAAATTACAGAGGGTCATGATAGCCTATACCCTGAAAAGAAACGGCACAAAAAGAGTTCTGCAAGTGTGAAGTACCCAGTAAGATTCGAACCTATTGCAATAGTAACAATATTCTCAACTAATTTGAGAGTCATTACTTCACGGTAAGGAGCCTAATTTCATTTCATACTGGTATAGAATATGATCTACATGCATGCTTCTGGTATAGCTTGTGATCTACAACAATGTCTAATGTTTCCAGAACGCAAGCTTAGTACTAAGATGTAGTCCTCTCCTCTCCTCTCATTTCCTCTCCTCTCCTCTCTCTCTCACACACACACTCTCTCTTTTCTCTTCTATTCTCTCTCCTTCTCTGTCTCAAGTTCAAATTTCAATTAAAGCCGCCTTTTTTAAAGATTATCACCTGTCTACCGTAATTACTGGTAAAAAGGTGGTATCTACATTTCAGAAACATTCGAAAGGACATGCAGAGGTCATATTACTTGGACACATATGAGAAATTCAGATTACACGCCTTCTTTGAAGATTACCACCATGTTTGTGTAAAACATACTATACCAGAACCCTTCACTTTTATTTTATGTGTGTATGTACATACGTTTACGTTTCTATATACAAGTATGTGTTGACAAGTTCGCATATATTTCAGGAGTGGAGTAATGGATAGCGAGATTGGGAAATCGGAGATTCAAGTTCGAATTCATTAAATCCACATACGCACTAATAGCCTTGGGAAAGGTATGAACCCATCTCTTCTTCCCCAGTTATGGGTAAATAGCAGGACAGACTAGGTTGAATAGCTTTGTGTAGCAGTCAGTCTAGGATAAGAAAAAATTATTTAAAAAATAAACTGCAGAGGGTTGGGCTCCGTCAAGCTTTGTCCAAGATACGCCACTACTGCTGCGGATGAATTACACGTTGTGCTCCTATGACAATAATGAGTTAAGGGACTCGTCTGTAAAGGCTACAATATTAGATACATGTAAGAGCGAATTCGAGCCTTGAATGAATGAACTTAATGCAGACACATTCATATTTCAGTGTATGGACAAATAAACCTAATTATATATATACTCACTCAAATACACAAGCTGAAAACAAAAATGTACGCAACAAAAACCCCACAGATCATCATATACAAATTAAAAAAATATAACCGCATACATGAAACTACTTATACACAACATCTCAACAAGTATAGAAATATAAAAAAAACTTGGTGCACTACAATGCTCAAATGGATTATACCAAGAATAACAAAACTAATACTAGCGGTTGTAATTGTAGGAATACTAACGAATGCCCACTGCATAATAATTGCTTAGTTAGTTCCATAGTTTATCTTTGTACTATCTCTACAGTTGAAAAGACTGATACTAAAAGTTTATATCGGATCCACTAAAACCCCGTTAAAAACCCGATGGTATCAACACATGCTATCTTTTATAAATAGTTTCAATAAATACAGTACTTTGTTACCTAAATATTTTGGCGTTTAAAAGAAAAAACAAAACACCTACTGTTAAATGGAAAATTCTTACAAAGGTTGGAACTTTTAATTCCCTCCGTGCACCTTGCTACCTTTGTCGCAATGAGAAGTTAGAAATTATCAAATTTAAGAACAAGGTTAACTTGTTAAACCAGAGAAACTTACTGTTCATTGTAAACATAGCTCATTATTTACTTTACAATATGGATTATAATATTAAGAACTTGTGTATACTATTTTCACTGCTGTCATTTGTTATTTGCCTTTATTTCATGGGTATTTTCATCTTATTTAGATGTTCTAATTAATTTTTACTAGGCATTTAATTCGGCATATATTATCCAATTGTTAAATTAATATTTAATAATCGTGATTTTCGAAGCATCAATTTTACATTGTTTCTGAATTTTTAACTAGTGCTTGGTTTTAATTGTTCGTAATTAGGTGTCCTGTTTTTTAATTATATATATATATATATATAATTCCCCCCACCACCACATTTTTATTTTTTCACTCTGTTTATATTAGAATATATACTTGGGTGCATGTGTTTGTCTACTTATTAGTGCATGCATGTATATGGGTATACATATGGTTTTAGTTCTCGTAGACATTTTGATATTTTGTTTTACTTGCTAATGTGTATGTGTTTGCATATATTGGTTTGTATGTGTATATACATATATATAGGTGTGCTTTTCATATTTATGTGTGTGCATGTATTTGCGTTTATATATTTTCGGATGTTCTTGTATGCGTGTCTATACAAATATATATATATATATATATATGTGTGTGTGTGTGTGTGTGTGTGTGTGTGTGTGTGTGTGTGTGTGTTTATGTATATTTATGTATGTGTGTGTATTTCTTGTGTATGCACAATTATTTGCACATATGCTTCTGCGTGAATATTCCTGCGTTTATTTGCGTACATTTATGCCAGAAGTCGTGTATAAGTAGTTTCATGTATGTGGCTATATTTTTTAATTTTTATATGATGATCTGTGGAGTTTTTGTTGCGTACGTTTTTATTTTAGCTTGTGTATTTGTGTGAGTATATATGTAATTCGGTTTATTTGTCCATACACTGAAATATGACTGCGTCTGCATTGACTTCGTTCATTCAAAGCCCTTGTCGTTCATTCAAAGCCCTTGCCATTCGCTTTGCATCTATCCAATATTGTAGCTTTTGCAGACGCTTTCCAAACCTAAAATTTAACGGATATATTGACACGTCGATAAAAAGAAAATTTTAGAATATATGTATGTATATATGTGTACGTATATTCATCTTTGCATGTGTCTGTGTGCCAGTGTGTGTTCGTATGTGTATATACCCGTCTAATTGTCCAAATGAGAATGTCTATAGATTTGAATATGTGTACGTCCATGTCTTTCACTCGTTTAATATCTAAATAACATTATAATAATCTAAATAATGCTTTGTTAAACTTAGAATTTAAAATTCGAAATAAAAATAATGTGAATCTAATAGTTGATTAATAATGCTGATCTCTATTTTAATCAAAATTTACCAATAAATTGATTTTAGAATCTGTTCTCATATTCTTCGAATTAGAAATTACATTATTTTGATTGGTCTACTCTGAATATCTAACAATGCCTCCCTGATTAATGGGGTTTGTCTAGTCCTGAACCTTTTAAAACTCTCCAACTTGAAATTAACCTCATCACTTGATAAGACACAGATAGTGTTGAAAGAAAATGGCTACTTTTGTAGTGATATTATAACATATTTATGCTATATATATATATATATATATATATATATATATATATATATATAATTACGTAGTATCCTTGGTAATTTGTAAGTTAAAATTTTATATATATGACATTATAATAATTTTGTTTACAGTTTAAATTTTTTTATAAATATTGTTTTATATTTTAATAGTAATGATTATTATTATTATCATCATTGTTTTTATTTTTATTCTTCTTTTTATTATTATTATTATTTTAATTCTTTTATATTTTTGAAGCATTATTATTATTATTATTATTATTATTAATAATAATAATAATAATAATATGGGTTTTTTATTTAAATGTATAAGTTTTTCATTTTTTATTTTGTTAATATTTTTATCATCATTAACATTATTATCATACTTGATAGTAATACCATTGTTATGAAAACGAAAAGATTATATTTATAAGATGAAGATATTATCATTACCGGCGAAATTAGTATAAAAATCTCACAATCCAATTCTTATAGTTAAAATACTGCCCCTAAATTTACTGTCTTGTATTTGAAAATATGTAATTAAAAATTCAATCCAAGGTCATCTTACTGTCTTGATTGAAAATGCAACATTTTAGATTTAACATCCGGGTTTCAAAATTAACATGTCTTCTTTTCCTATTAATAAAAGCTTTCTTTATTTCTTTCTTTCTTTCTTTCTCCTCACCCCCTTTCCCCGGCTGGATAAATCTAACCCAATTCATTTTTGTAAAAAACATTTCGGTCTGACGAGATAAATATATTATATTTTTTAGAAGAAATACGATTTCTATAAAAAAAAAAAATTTCATAAAGAATCATTATTTCTTTAAAATATTTCGAAATAAATTATCACCAATGGATTTGTAAATTCTTCCAATTTATTTTCATTTTATATATATATATATATATATATATATATATATATAACATTTACAGTAGAACATGTAAATAACTACTAAAAAATTGTACATTTTGTTTCGATGTTGAAAAAACGGTGTCTCATCCAGTAGTTAGTAATGATTGTAATAAACGCTTTATCTAAAATTTATTTTATGAAGCATCACTTAACTTTCTGTTTTTGTAATTTTTTTCCGTACACGGTAACAGGTTTAATGAAGAAATAAGAAAAAAAGAAAAGAAAAGAAAAGAAGAAATCAAGAAAAAGAAAAGAAAGAGGAAAGAAAAGAAAGACAAAAAGAATAAAAGAAAGCATAAAAAATACTATAGAGAAAACAGAAAGAGAAAGATAAAAAAGAGAGAAAAATAAGAAAAAATTAAGAGACAAAGGAAGTGAAAAGTAAAGAAAAAACAAATGAGAAAATGTTAGGGAAGGTTTAAGCCAATGAAAATGTTAGGGAAGGTTAGCCAATGAAAATACTGCTAAAGATTAGAATTCAAATTTGAACGGAAATGAAGTAAGTTACAACGTTGCAATTCAAATCTTACGGCATTTTCAAATGAAATCACAAATTCGAACAAAAAAGGTTTTCATAGAACTTAAAATGAAGGATAAGTAATATAAAGATTAAATTAAACCGACTTAATATCATAAATTATAATAAAAATAAAAATTAAACTATAAATATAAATATTAAATTAGATTTATTATCAATACATTAAAAGAAAGAAAAATAAATATAAAAAAAGCTAATACATAGCTAAAAATAGAATCAGTGATTATTGAATACAATATGATACTTAAAACTAAAATAAATCATAAGTGTTAATGTTATAATATCACTACAAAAGTAGCCATTTTCTTTCAACACTATCTGTGTCTTATCAAGTGATGAGGTTAATTTCAAGTTGGAGAGTTGTAAAAGGTTCAGGACTAGACAAACCCCATTAAAGTGCATAAAAGGTAATCTATATCTATAAAAGTGACGAGGGTGGACGTTATGTAAGTATTTGTTTGTTTTCAACAGAGCGTCTACATTTTATGGTCTAGCTCCACGGAAGTTGCGCTCAGATGTCGATCAAAATTTTAGAACGCTAACGACACCTTGAATTTTTTCAGAAAGCCCAAATTAGGAGTAGAAAAATATATATCACCCTACAAAGTCAGGGATCAGTTTATGCATTGATTATAATAAGGAATCGATCACCCCACTTTATATTATCTATATCTATATATGTTGCCCCTCCCCTAATCCAATAGAGACAATCTACATTGTTATCTATATCTATAAAAGTAACGAGGGTGGACGTGTAAGTATTTGCTATGTAAATTCACCATATGTTTTTTTATTCTTATTATTCCTTAAATGACTCGAGTGAAACCGGGCTAAACTGATAGTATAATATAAAAAGAGAGATTATAAGTTAGAGGATTTTAGCAGGATTGTAAATTTAATACTTTAAAATATTTACAATTTACTGTAGTTTCTTATATTTGATTTAATAATAAGTCACTATTAAGAAACTTTATAATTTCCATTTTCTCTCGCTGACAGAGGAAGTATGGTTCGTGCACTGATCTAGAGATTTTAACTTATTTGAGAATTGTCCATTTAACTTTAAGTGTATTATTTTCCTCTTTTAACTTCTAAAAATATTTAGAAAGTGAAGTCATATTTTGTTTGTCCGTATTAGGGATGGATGAGAGATGATAACAGAAACGTTTTTTACATTGGTTCATTGTACTAACAATATAAATTTTAGTAACACATATACACAAACACTTTTGTTAAATACTTTTTAGATAAAGGCCTTGGTCGGGATTTCTGCAATTGCATAGGTTATTTCTGCTGGACAAATTAAAATTACTATTAGAATTACAGTTATTATTGTTATATAAATTAAGCATTTTGTTATGTGATTTAATTGTTTTCTCTAAATTATTAGTGCAACTATAAGTAAGTTTTCCAGTGCTGAGATTTAAAATTTTAGTTAAAGGATTATTTTTAGGAAAAAAATTTTTTTTTTTTTATTTAAAAAAATTTTTTTTTTTATCATTTCACCCCAAGCAAGGCATTCCACTGCCACTATTGCGCATGGGGCTACATAGGGGAAGGTAAAGAGAAAGAGTGGTTAGATATAGAAAGTGTCGGAAGGAAGGTGATAGATGGGTAAGGATACCGAAGATGAGGGTTGGGTAGATGGGAAGAGTGTTTGAAAGAATGGGAGCGAGTTAGTGTGTTAGGAGGTGTCTATTGACCTTACATTTAAACTCCTGGAGATTGTAGCCGTCGGGGAAGCAATCATGTGGAAGGGAATTCCACAGTCGGAAAGTGCGAGAAAAGAAACTATTGGAGTAGAAGTTGAGGTTGCACTTTATCGGTTTCACTGTGAAATGGTGGGATCTAGTTACTAATCTAGTATCTCGTGCAAATTCGTACCTGGGGGGCACCAGTGATCTAAGTTCATCGGAGCAGAAGCTGTGATATTTATAGAAGAGACACAGGGAAGCCACGTCGCGCCGGTGAGAGAGAGACTGCAGGCGGTCTGCCAAGTTGGTATCGATCACATTACAGACCCTCCGCTGTACCTTGTCGAGAAGCCCGAGGAGAATAGCAGGGGCACCCGACAAGTTTATCAAATAAATTTTTTTTTAAATGTTTTTCGTTCTTTTACATTCTTTATATATATATACAGATTGAAATAAATTTCAATATGATTCATAAGCATATACTTTCAGATAAGATATCTGACTCTTGATATCAAATTTGTCATTTGCGCAAAGAGAAAGAATAATGTTCATGTTTGTACGCAAGCGTTATTCTATAAAATTGTGAAAGCAAGAGACTTTTGATTTAAACATAACAACTAGACTAGGACCTCTTCCTCTTTTTATAGATTTTTTTATGTGCCATGTCTCTTCAGGGTGTTAGCGATCATGGCCCTCCACATATTGTTGTAACTCTTAATAAGTCATGTCTTTTTAACTATTTCTCCCAAGCCCTGTTCTACCATCCATTTACTCAACCCCATCAAGTATGTTACACGCTGCTTAACTTCGTCCCTCTTTCCCTCAATCTGCCCTGTGAGTATCAGGTTTTCCAGGCCCTCCTTCCTCATTACGTAACCCATAAATTTCAACTGTCTCTTCCTGGTGTTAAGTATAATTTTTTTCCTATTACAATGTTTCAAACATTTCGTCGTTGCTTACATGTTCGGTCCATGTTATCCTCAGCATCTTTCTGTAGAACAATATTTCAAGGCTCTTTTTCTCTTTGAGGAGGTTTTCCAACATTCTCTGCCATACGGGAAGATAGATATCACGTAACTTTTCATTATTATTTTCTTTGTTTCTAACATTTTTATATAATTACCATTTGCCAATAACTATTTTCCCTTTGAAATAGATACCTCCACTAATTCGCTGAAAAAATAGCATAGCATTAGGTTAACAAGACGCAAAATTTAAAAAATGTTATCGTCAAAATGTTTATATTATTATTTTGGGGCGCGTATAATGATATTCGCTAAAAAGTCTCCTTCCACCAAACGCCCATAGCCCAGGGGTAGAGTCGCCGACTGACGCCATTTCGGTCGGGTTTCAATCCTGGCTAAAAAAAGCAATCGGAGTCTAACCGTACTGATGAGCTGCGAAACAGATCTGTCTGCGGATGGCAATATTATTATATTTCTTAAAAAAGACCTAAGTATATTTTTGTTATTATTTTTTTTTAATTTGCACCTTTTGTAACACGTTCAAAATTTTGGTTAGAAAATCTCATTTTTTTTTTTTAAATTTTTTGCGTCAGCGTTGAACCAAATATTACTATGGATATTTTAGCGCTGTTTTCCGGTAAAAAAAAAAACAAAAAAAAAACGCATTAATTTGGAAATTCTTGCAAAAATCAAATAATGGTCAGATTTTGATTAAACTTTCAGGACTTATTTACAAATGTCTGAAATTATTTTTGAAATTATTATTTTTATAAAATCTCGGTAAAAATATATTTTTTACATCCGTTACACCCCTCCTCTAATTTATTTCGTAAAATTTCAAGAAACTGACTATTGTACGGAAAACCTTTTTTTATTAGTTACATGCAGGACTCGTTGAAGAATGTAAATATTTTTTTTCTTACAGTTGCTCCATTTTTAAAAATCTGCTCCGAATAGTCAAAACAAAAATGCAATAAAACTACGTCATTTTTTATTTGAATAAACTTTTAATTGCTTTTATATTAAGGAGATCATAGTCTGAAGAGAAATTTTTTTCAGTGAATGATTAATTTTACAAGAATTATTTTCATTTCTTTTTTTTTTTTATTATAATAATTTATAAACTTTCTAAAATCTTAACATTCCTTCTAATCATTGTCCCAGTTATGTTATTAAGTTTAATAAGTGAGAGTCTATATTTACTAATCGAAAATTGAAAAGTTTAAATCTTCACACGCCAAGATTTTTAAAATATTTAAAACATTTTTTGTGGGTGTATGTGTGTGCAGATATCTGTTTTGTTTCGTTTGTCTTTTTTTTACTGTAGACCATTAGTTTTTGTTTGTTTTTTGTTTTTTTTTAATCGTTTCACCCCAAGCAAGGCATTCCACTGCCACTATTGCGCTTGGGGCTACATAGGGGAAGGTAAGGAGAAAGAGTGGTTAGAGATAGGAAATGTCAGAAGCAGGGCGATAGATGGGTATGGATACGGAGGCTGGAGGTTGGGTAGATGGGAAGAGTGTTTGAAAGAATGGAAGTGAGTTAGTGTGTTAGGAGGTGTCTATTGACCTTACAATTAAACTCCTGGAGATTGTAGCCGTCGGGGAAGCAGTCATGTGGAATGGAATTCCACAGTCGGGAAGTGCGAAAAAAGGAACTGTTGGAGTAGAAGTTGCGGTTGCATTTTATCGGTTTCACTGTCAAAGGATGGGATCTAGTTGCTAATCTAGTATCTCGTGCAAATTCGTACCTAGGGGGCACCAGTGATCTAAGTTCATCGAAGCAGAAGCCATGGAAGTATTTATAGAAGAGACACAGGGAAGGCACGTCGCGCCGGTGAGAGAGAGAGACTGCAGGCGGTCTGCCAAGTCGGTATCGATCACATTACAGACCCTCCGCTGTACCTTGTCGAGAAGCCCAAGGAGAATAGCAGGGGCACCCGACCAGATATGGCAGCAGTATTCAATGCGCGGGCGGATGGCAGATTTATATATGTGCAAGATAGATTCAGACGGAAAAACTTCCGCGCCCTACACAGAGAACCGACTTTCATAGCAGCGGATTTAGCAATGGATTCGATATAGTCATTCCACTTGAGGTCCGCTGAAAGTGTGAGACCAAGGAGGCGTAGCGTTTTACTCTCCGGGAGGCAAGCCTGGTCCATGCTAATGGGAGGTAGGTGCGATTGTTTATGATGGTTAATTGATAGTAGCTTCGTTTTAGAAACATTAAGATTTACGAGCCATTTCTTACCCCAGGCCACAACGGATTGGATGTCCTTTTCAAGCTTGGCTGCAAGGTTAGCTTTGTCGCTCACACCAGATTTTTGATCGAGGTGAGAGTAAACTGTGGTGTCATCGGCGTACATACCTACTTTGGATCTTATGGTATCAGGGAGATCATTAATGTAGATCAGAAAGAGCGTAGGACCTAGAATAGAGCCCTGAGGGACACCCGCGTTCGTATGGTAGTTCTGGGAGGCATGTCCGTTTAATACCACTTTCAATGTGCGGTTACAGAGGAATGACTGGATTAATTCAAACAAATGTCCAGTTATGCCATAGCTCCTCAGTTTGCATCGAAGGCCAGCATGCCAAACTCTGTCTAACGCTTTAGAGATATCCAAGGCGACAGTTCGGGCTTCGCCATTCCTGTCGAGTACCTGGTATATATACTCGGTGATGGTCGTTAGCATATCAGCAGTAGACCCGGTGAAGCGGAAACCATACTGCTTGTCCGAGAGAAGCCTGTGAGATGCTGAACCACCTCGGCTTTGATAATGGCCTCGAACACTTTGCCAAAGATTGGAAGAAGGCTGATAGGGCGGTAATTTGCGGGGTCCGAGAGTTCTCCAGTGTTTTTGAATATAGGAACTACAGAGGAAAATTTCCATCAGGCAGCAAAGCAGGAAGCAGATAGGCAAAAGTTGTAGAGCTTAGAAAGGACAGAGGAGAGTTCAGGGGCACCTTTCTTTAAGACTATGATTGGGATTCCGTCTCCACCGCTCGCTTTGTGATGGTCAAGTTTTGAGATTATCTTAGAGACAAGCGAAGGTGTAATGTGGACGTCATTCAATTGAGCCTCAGTTCTAGGTGAGAAGTCGAGTGTAAGAACCCCAGACGAGTCCAGATCCGAATTGTTCGAGAATCTCCGGGCAAAGCATTCAGCCTTGTCCGCTATATCATTAAAAAGTTTCATAGGTTGCTTTCTTTACAGACAAAATAACTTATAAACTTTTTTCAGGGTACAATTCTTTCATTTCGCTTTCGTGATCCGTGTGTACGTTTCAACATTCAACAAGCTTCTCAAATCACACTTTCAAAATTTAAATTAAGTTTTATTTTTATTTTCTAGTTCCCTCTGTTATAAATTAATTTGAATGAAAATTGAAAAAACTTTCTTTTTTTTTTATTGTTTAAGGTATTGGATTATTATTAAATATAATAATAGAACAAACAATTATTTAGTTAATAATAAAATGTAAATTACTCTAAAAAGTTATTAAAAATAATATAACTTTACCTGACCATGTGATAAACATCATGATAACAATTGTTATTAAAGAATAATATGAAAATTAGATAATTAGAAAATTAGATATAAAAAATATAAATTAATATCATAACATTTTTCCGAAATTATTGAGTTGTCAATAATGCTATGTGAAATAATTTCATGCTTTGTAATTAAATTTTAAAATTAAGTTAAAAGAAAGTTTTATATTATTTTTATTTTTCAGAAAACTTCTTCAAATGTAAAATAATAGATAATTTCTGTAAGTATTATGTTAATGTTTTTAAATTAAAAAGACAGTTAAAACCCACAAACGAAACGTTCACTTAGGTTTCATAAATTTATGTCAGTTCTGATCTACCATACTTCGCTAGAAGCGTTAAGTGAATGATGATAAGCTGTCATCAATCGGTTCGTAGATCAGAAAGATAAGCCCTCCGTGATTAAGAAACACTTTTATTCTAAATTTCATGCTATAAACGAGTAATATTTGTTTCAAATCAAATTAAATTAACTTTACATTTGCTAATTCTTTTTTGTGTCACAGTTTAATATTTTATTTTTACAAGATTTTTCAAATCGAGAATTAGCATTGCTCAAAAATATTCGATTGCACATTGCGCTACAGAAGGTAACTGAGGAATGCTAGTAGCTGATAAATGTAAAAAGAGACAATACGCTGATCGAAGAAAAGAATATTTCTCGAATCCAAGCAATAAAACAACCAAAATTTGCAAAATTTAAGCCGAAAACATCCCACTGTGATGTCTGGGGGTCACATTTTAAAAAGACTGTTTTTTAAGGATAAGGTTTACTTCAAGTTTGGTTATGTCGGTCACAAAAACTCCTGCTGTTGGTATAAACAGAAAAGAAAGAAACAAAAATTTAAATAAAAAGTAAATGTTTTTTCCAAGAACGAAATTGAAAAGGGCGAAAAAAGAAAATACGTAAATACGAAAATAAATGGTTATACGGTGAAGTATGGAATACCGGAAGTGACATTTCTATTGTGAATGAACAAACATGGAAGAAAATAGGTTGTTTATCATTGACGAGTACGAAAAAAATGGCCAGAGAAGTGTCGGGGAAAAAGCTAAATTTCAGTGGCGAATTTAGCCGCAACGTATCATTTACGAAAGGGCTTTGAAATCAAAAGTCTATGTTCTTCCAGCTACGACGAATTTATTTGATACGGATTGGATCGTGCTTATCGATTTATGAGAATTACGTGTAAATTCATTTTGCAACAAAGTGGACGGGTCAGTAAAGAAAAAATCCGAAGAAACTGAAAAATTTATTTCTGACCTGAAAAACAAATTTCCATGCGTGTTTTCTGGAGGTCTCAGACAATTCACGAAAAGCGAGGTCAGGCTCGAACTTAAAGACAACATAAGACCAATATTCAAACCAAAAAAGAATGTACCTATTTCAGCCTTAGATTACGTAAATCAAGAACTGGAAAGGTTAGAGAAAAGGGGTGTAATTTCTTAAGTTGACCAGTCAGATTGGGCTGCGACTACAGTGTATGTAAGGAGAAAAAACAAAAAAATTCGAGATTGTGCAAATTTTTCTCCCGGATTAAATTTTCACATATCTGTGAAAGATTTCACATATCTGTTACCTTCACCGGAAGATATTTTTCTAAGCTGAATGATGGCAAAGTGTTTTTTTAATAGATACATCTGACGCATATCTACAAGTGAAAGCGGATGAACAGTACTCAAATATATTAGCAATTAACATATGCAAAGGACTCTACAAGGTAAATCGTTTCCCGTTTGGATTAAAGGTGGCTCCCAGTTTGTTTCAGCATATAATGGACACCATATTAGCTGGACTAGAATTTGCCATAGCGTACCTAGACGACATCCTGCTAAAGAGTGAAAACAACGAACAGCACAAAAAACATATCAAGAATATTGTTCCAGAAGATTAGGGAATATAGTTTCAAGCCAAGTTCAAATAAATGCGAATTATTCATGAAGCAGAACTAATATTTGGGGCAAATAATTGACGAGAACGGAAGAAGACCGGACCTGGACAGAGCTGAAGATATTAAAAATATGCCACCACCAAACAACGTCACTAATCTTCAGGCGTTTTTGGCTTGACCAACTATTACAATATCTACATTCCCAAAATGTATGATCTTAGAGCCCGACTGAATAACTTATTGAAAAAGAGTGCAAAATGAATTTGGTCTAAGGAATGAGAAGATGCTTTCCAGAAAATAAAAAGCTGTCTTATATCAGATTTATCGTTAGCGCATTTTGACACTAAAAAAAGAAATAATTATAGCATCTGACGCAAGTAACTATGGGAGCGGAGCCGTAATTATACATAAGTTTGAAGATGGGACAACAAAGCCCATAGCCTGTGCTTCCAGAACCCTACTTCCTGTAGAAAAAGTCATGGCTAGATCGAGAAAGTAAGTCTGACCATAATTTACGCGGTTAAACATTTTTACAGGTTTATCCATGGAAGGAAATTTACACTGCAGATGAATCAAAGTCCGTTGTTAATTTTTGAATCAGGAAAGGGTATACGCACGCACTCAGTGTGCGTGCGTATACCCTTCAGTGCTTCAGTGCTGGATGACTTTATGATGGAATACCTACCCTCGAAAAAACTAGGACACGTCCATAGTTTGTCTAGGTTGATTCAAAAAATTTGCAGAACCATTAGAAGACATGGTGATAGCTGCTTTAGGGGACGAAAAAGAATTATCAACACAACTATAAAATACAATTCGGGAGTTACTCGTGACCGAGAAAGACGAATTCATTTTAAAAAAAAAACGAAGAAACATGTATGGCTGAAAGAAAAAAAAAACGGATGTAAAATATCACCTTTCTCAATCTGCGAGCAAATGCTATTATATGCAGATAGATTGGTAATGAGATATAAACTTCAAAAGAAAATGGCTTCTGCTCGGACGAACTTAAGTCACTGGTGCCTCCTCAACAGGTGTTTACTCGTGCAACCAGACTGGCAACTAGGTTCCACCCATTCACAGTCAGGTTAGCCAAATGCAGAGGACAATTCTACTCCTGCAGCTTCTTCTCTCGCACTTCCCGCCTGTGGAACTCGTTCCCGTATTCTTGCTTTCCTGACGGCTACAACCTCCAGAAATTTAAATGCAAAGTCAATAGTCATCTACTAACACTCTAGCTCTCTCCCCACCCCCGTATAACCTTCCCTTTCTCTCCACCTATTTGTTTGTACTCCTCACTCTTTTCTAATTAATCTTTTTACAGTTATGTAGCCTCCTGCACATCAGTGGTATTTCCGCCTTGCTCGGGGTGAAATGATTAAAAAAAAATCGTGAAGGAATTTCATGTCAAGAATGAAATCCTTAATGTGTAGCTATACGTATTGGCCTAGGATGAACCAGGAGATCGAAAAAATGGTAAGAGGTTGTCAACTTACGGCAAAAAGCACAACCAATGAAAATTCAGCCATGGCCTAAAACGGATGTCCCGTAGACAAAGTTATACATAGACTACGATGGACTAATAAATGGTTACTACTATCTTATAATCGTGAACAGTTTCTTCGTGTGGCCGGATATATTCAAGTATAGACATCCGACATCCGCAAATACTATGAATGTACTAAACAAGCTTTTTAATTGTTTCGGTGTACCAAACACCGGCAGAGAATTTAAGAATTTCTTCACATCTTTATCAATAGACCACATTACGACCTCTGCTTATCATTCGAGGTCAAATGGACAAGCAGAATGATTCGAAGATACTTTTAAAAGAACTCTAATAAAGAATCAAGGCATGGACACTGATGAGAGGAGTATACAAAAGTTTTTAGCTATATACAGAATTACTCCCAATCCGAACCAGTAGGTTTCCATTTCCTTCTGCTTGGTCGCTAACCTAGTCCAAAGAAACCGATCTGTTCTGCTATGTAACCCATAGCTGGAGGGAGAAGAGATGGATTAATACTATTCCCAAGGGTATTTGCGCGTAATTGAATTCAACTAGAATTTGAACTCGGCTCTCCGATTGCTCGCTCCGAACAAATAATCATTGCACCACAATGCACATTCATTATGACTATTAAGTTGCCTGAATTTCTTAGAGGTGAAGTTTTAACATTAACAGTTTTTAACAATATTTTCTTTCTACTTAGTTTTGCTGCGTTTTACTGGAGATTGTTATGAATTCTTAGGAAATATAATGGTTTCTCGTTGCTTTCACCATAGTTTCGAATTCGTAGTTTTCATTCTCCAAGAGCAGTTAAAATTTGATAGTCAATTTGTCGTACTTTTTAACTCGAAGCTGAAGGAAGAAAAGGTGGATTCATGCCTTTCTTAAGAATATTTGGGCGAAAGTAAACGCAACAGACACTACAACTTGTACAATTCAATTTACTGTAATTACCGGTTTGTTTTGTTTTGTTTTTTATCAGGAACTTTTTTTTTTTTACTGAATTGCACATAAACAAATCAACCACCCAACCATGCATTGAATACTGTTGTCATATATAGTCAAGTGCTCCTGAAATTTATCTTGGGGTTCTCCAAAAGAGAATCTGCAATGTTATCGATCCTGACCTCGACTCCAGCGACTTTCTTATCGACCGGATGAGGCTTCGCTCTGTCTCTTCTACAAATATTTTCATGGTAAATGCTCCGATGAGCTTAGATCCCTGGTGATCCCTCCACAAGAATTTACTCAAGCAACCAGACTGGTAACAAGGTTCCAACTTTCTACAATCAAAACAACCAAATGCAGCCTCACTTCTTCTTTGTCAGCTTCTTTTCTAGCACTTCCTGCATTTGGAACTCCCTTCCGTATTTAGGGTCCCAGTTATGGGCAAATAGTTACCCCCCACAAATGGGGTAGAAACACTATGGAAGTATAAAAATACACTTTTTTAGAAAAATATTCATAAAAATAGACTTTTATAGAAAAACATATTTTGAAGGAAAAATATTACCAAAATACATTTTAAGAAAAATTATTGCCATAACACATTTTTGAAAGAAAAAATATATTCTCAGCAAAACATTTTTGAATACAAAAGTAGGAGACATTTTCAGTTTAAAATAAAAAAGAATAAAAACAATTTTTTATTAAAATCTGACTAAATCAACCTTCTCACTATAACCGAACATTAAAAAATATCTTAGAACCTCACTTTTTTGGCATTAAATTAACATACAGAGGTTGATATGCCGTTAAACAAAACTCAAAACTCAAAAAAGCCCTTCCGTATACTTGCTTCCCTGATAGCTACAATCTCCAAGAATTTAAATGCAACGTCAATTGCCATCTATTACCTCCTTGTTCCCATCTTTCTTTTATCCTTTTCCCCAACTGCATCTTGTTCTTTTCCTTTTTCACTCTACTCTCACGCAACTCTCTTTATACAAGTATTCCCATCCTTCTCTTACCCACTCTCTGACACCCCCTGTAACCGGTTCCACTTCGGTTCTGCTTTGTCTTCGCTCGCCTCCTATAACCTTTCACTTTCCACTTATGTAGCCCCCTGCGCACCAGTAACAGTACTGCCTTGCTTGAGGTGAAATGATTAAAAAAAATAAATCTAGATCTAGTAGATTTTTGGATTAACACACTGAGTCTTTCATGACATTTCTGACTATGTGGCAGCGTTCATCTTCTCACCAAACTGCAGGCGACATTTTGTACTTTGTCAGACAATACTGGCAATCTGGAATAATGCCTGAGTTATAGAATGTGCATGCAATGTAGCCGGTTATCGTAGAAGAAAGTGCGACAGACGTGTCGAGTTCGACTTCCATTCCCGGCCATTGTGTTCAAATTTACACATATATCCTTACGAAGGCTCTGATTTGGATTATTTTCAACCGGCTTATCGATTTATTCGTCATTCACGATTGTAGGACCATCGAAATATTCTTGGTTCTCCAGATCAAATTTCTCCCTTCTAAATACTCGGTCATGCGTTCATTCAGTTCTTCGTATCAGCAATAAAGTATGTAAAAAATCTCTCTCTCTCTCTCTCTCTCTCTCTCTCTCTCTCTCTCTCATACACACACACACACACACACATTGGGTGATTTGTTCATATATGGCGTCATTTGTTACTTTCAGCTCTACCGGCTTCATTACTACCTCGCTTTGTTGTATTTTACCTCCATCCATCTGTTCAAGTGAACTTCTCTCTAATTCTCTTACATTTAATATACCGGTTTATGGTCATATTATGTTTTCCCATGATCACCGATGTTAACCAACAAGCCTGGTCCGTACCGAGATAGATGACTGTTTCGCACTTCTCACGTATTTTCAACAGGAGTAGAGATGTATCCCTTGTTTCCAGTTTAGGGTCGAGTTATCGGTTTTCTCTAAATTTTTTCCATTTTCTTTTACTACCAATAACACTTGCATTTTCTGGCATTGATTAAAAAGTTGATTAAAAATTGAATTTGTTAAACTACCTTGCGCACTGCCTAATTGTGCTTACATCCGCTGTTTGGTCTCCGTAAACGTCCAGCAAGCGTCAATGAATAGGTTAAATTATTTTCTGCATTAATTAATTCAATGCCACACCTTTGCTTTACAAGCACTCTCACATCAAACTTTATTTTTCCAAACTGCCGGTTAAATTCTAGCTGTAAAAAGCAAGCTTATGAGTTATTTGTAAAACATTTCTAACCCCTACTGTCATAGCACCAACATCTGCCTCTTAAACTGTGAGCTAACATAATAAAAGACATCAGAAAAATGCTTACAGTTCACATATGTGGTCAGAAAATAGCGGACATATGTTCAAGGTTATTTTATAGGTACAAGGGATTTTTTTTTCAATTTCAGTCCATTTATGTGCAACCTAAAATATAATCTGTGAGCGAAAAATAATTTAAGACATAAATTATGTTTTATTTTTCAAATTTAAAATTATATTTCTGCTACCTCATCAGCACATAAGGACGAATATTTCGTCTATCTTTATGTGTCTGGCTTATAGATTGAGATATTTCTTTTTGACGTCTTTTCAACCTCTTGTGGGTTATTGAAATCAAGAAAATCTTTTTAGATTGTAAGAAGTTTTTGGAGATAATAACGATTTACTGTAAAAAGTCCAACTACTTAACCCACAGCTATGGACGATATGTGTATGCATGCTTTCCCAAGAGTATTTACCTTTATGAGAATATAATGAACACGACTGAACTAGAAATTCCAATACTTTATCCATTATACCATCTACATACACACATCTATCTATCCATCTATATATATATATATATATATATATATATATATATATATATGTGTGTGTGTGTGTGTGTGTGTGTGTATATATATACTCACTATCCGCAGCATCGACAACAGTCGTTTCACTCATCCGCAATTCATCCAATAAGCTAAACTTTGGTATTCGAAACTTTATTCAACTAAAATTAATATGCAAAATATATTTCAAATGAGAAATATATGAACTAAAAAAACAAACATATTTAATAATAATAATAATAATAATAATAATAATAATAATAATAATAATAATAATAATAATCTGTAGAAAAGCAAAACAGTAGCCAAGAACCAACTATTGCGGCAAAAAATATGAAAATGAAAGCCAAAGATAAAGCTCTTGAAAAGATGAAACAGCGCTGGCAAGACAAACCTCTGCATGGCCAATATCCAGTACGTGCCAATAAATCCAATGTTGACAAAGTTAATACTCATCGATGGTTACGTGCATCTGGATTAAAGTCTGAAACTGAAGGATTTATACTTGCAGCACAAGACCAAAGTCTTTTCACGAGAAACTTTCAGGCAAATATTATGCATAATAATATGGATCCAAAATGCAGATTTTGTGATAAACACCAAGAAACAATAGACCACCTAATCTCAGGCTGTTCTGTGCTTGCCCCAAACGAATATAAAAATCGCCACGATAGAGTTGGGCAATATTTACATTGGGCAATGTGCAAACATTATGGAAAAGCTGTAAACAAACACTGGTATGAACATCATCCAGCACCGGTTACAGAAATAGAAGATGTAACCATTCTATGGGATTACACCATCTACACAGACAGAAAAATTGAAGCAAACAGGCCAGACATTATTGTTAAAAACCAGAAGGAGAAAACTTGTCTATTAATTGATATGGCTTGTCCAGCGGATTGTAACATAGCAATCAAGGAATTTGAAAAACTGTCAAAATATAAAGACCTGGAAATTGAAATAGAAAAAATGTGGAAATTGAAAACAAGAGTTGTGCCAGTGATAGTAGGTGCACTTGGAATGATAAAAAATGGAACAAAACAACACAATGAAAGAATCCCTGGAAACCCCAGCTTAAGAGATATACAAAAAATTGTCTTATTAAGTACAGCCCACACACTAAGGAAAACTTTATCTATGTAATGCTGGGGATGATAGGGAAGATAGAAAAACATGAAATGAAGCCATAACAACACGCCACTACCTGCCTTAGGTCTCCCCGCAGACTTGGTTGGTAGTGAGACCAAAGCAGAAATCGAAATATGATGAAAAATGACATAATAATAATAATTGGGATTACAACGAGAATGACGTGCTTTTCTGAGGCTCCTGAAAACGTAACGTTTTTTTTTTTACGTAAACATTAATTTCTCATTTCACTATATTAAACTATATTAAACATAAACATTAATTTTTCCCTTCGTATATAATTTTAATTGTATGTTTCTTCTTTTAATGATCCTTAAATAGATTTATTAACTAGTTTTCTAAAGCAAGACAACGATAAAAATATGACGAAAAGCGTTAAAGTCTGTTCGATCGACGATATTCTTTCTTAGAAAAAATATGTAATAATTTTTCTTAGAAAAAATTCTTTCTTAGAAAGAATATGTAATAATTTATTTATATTTGTTCGTTCATTTTATATATTTGTTTATTTTTAGATAATCTTATTCTCGTTGTATTTAATGAAAGAATAACACAGAATACAGTAGGCCAACAAATTATTTTTAAAATTTTACGGTAGTAAACTCAAAGGTATGTCCATTTTTTCTTTCCTATTAAAAAATTTTTGAGATTTTTTTTTTAAACGTAAACATTAATTTTGAATTTCACTATTTTAAACATAAACATTAATTTTTTCTTCGTATATAATTCAAATTGTATGTTTCTTCTTTTAATGATCCTTTAAATAGATTTATTAACTAGTTTTCTAAAGCAAGACAACGAAAAAAAAAATACGACGAAAAACACAAAAAAAAAATGTTCGATCTATGATATTCTTTCTTAGAAAGAATATGTAATAATTTATTATATTTGTTCGTTCATTTTATATATTTATTTATTTTTCGATAATTTTATTCTCGCTGGATTTAATGAAAGAATAACACAGAATACAGTGGGCGAACAAATTATTATTTTTAAATGTTACGGTAGTAAACTCAAAGGTATATCCACTTTTTCTCTCATATTAAATTTTGAATTTTTTTTGCAAGGACAAAGGTTAATAGTAGCAATAATTGTTTTGTTTTGTTTTTTTTTTGTTTTAACAATACTCTCTAAAGTGCAGTGATGTTTTTTTTTTTTTTTCTCCGATGAACGGCCGTTACATCCAAGTTTGTTTGTTTTCTTTCAACCAGCGTCTCTCTCTTTGAATTTTTCTTTTTCTCAATATGAAATTCTGTTTTAATATAAACAGGATTTTTTTCTTTAGATATTAGGGAATTTTTTTTTTTATGAAATTCTGCTTTATTTTAATTTATCTGTTTGTTCTTTAAATTAACCTAAATAAAATCATCCGTATTATATTTCCTTTAGCTGTCGATATTTCGTAAAAAAAATTTTTTAACTATTATAATTTTCTTAAAAACAAAACAAAACAAGAAAATAAATTAAATCCGATGAAAAACAATTTATATGGTATTATTTTATAGAAAGTCTACGTATTTATTGATAAATTTATTTTTATTTATTTATTGATTTAATTTACTTATTTAATTTATCTTATTATGATAATCCTATTTTTGACCAACGACTTTGTTGAAAAAATGAAAGATAAAGTGGACGAACAAATTATTACATTTTTTTTTTCAACAAACGTCTCTCTATTTGAATTTTTCCTTTTCTCAATATGAAATTTTGTTTTAATAAAAACATGATTTTTTTTCTTAAGATATTATAAAATTTTTTTTTTTTTTTTAAACAAACTACTCTAGTAATATTGATGTTTTGTTTCGTTGAGCCGTCTTTCTCCTTGAATTCCAATCGCGTCTATGTCAGATGTTGCTTGGCAGCCCATTTAGGAGAAGGAAAACTCCGAACAACAACCCGCAACTCAAGGTGTTAATCGTGCCGAGGAGTGAATGGCTACTGCGTTATGAGGTCACAAACGATTCCCTACAGGCTTCGGGACCCTGTTTGTAAAAGACCGTTACCCAACGTGCCGGGCAACTTTGGGTGGACTTTTGGACCCGTGCGTCACTCGTGGGAAAAACATGAAAAACACAAATAGAAATAAAAAGTCCAGTATGGCTCTTCCAGTGGATAAACAGGGAGCCCGTCCTTCAGGAGGGAACCTACCTGAGGTCGAAAAATCTGCCATAGGAACAAACTCCTACACAAAGAATGTATCTTCAGGTCCCCACAACCAGGATAATCCTAATGATGGTCCTGAAAATTCACCAGCTAGATCTACAACCGTATATTTAAAGAAAGAAAAAATAAAATGGTCTCGTGAGGAGTACAAAGTCGTTATGACTGCATTTCATGAAGCGTTACTCAAACCTCAAAAAAACATGACTCGCCAAACATATGACATTTGGCGTGAAAAAGTTGGTCAAGCAAATAGAAAGTATATTGACGAAAATAAATTGGCCAATGTACGTAGGTACATTATTCGTAATAACCGACTGTCAGAGGCTGAGATTCACGAAATTAAAAGAATTGTAACAAGAAGAGTCGAATCAACAAAATATGAAAAGGAACCAGAACCAGAAATAAAAAGTAATAACATCAAACAAATCACAGGTCATAATGTAGAAACCGTGAAACACGCAAATCACTGCGAAGATAATGATGTAAGTCTAAAAGTGCTGGAAAGGTGCGATCTGAATCTGAGTCAGTTAAAAGACAAAAATAAAATGAGTTCAGAACACATCGAAGATAATTATTTGACGGAAAATAAGAACAATATACAGGAAGCCAAGATAGAAATAAAAAACCAGCTAAGTCAAATACAAAGTATTACAATGGAGGAACGTGAACAGCTCCCAAAATTCCAACCAACAAAACAAAACCTCCGAACTATTAAATTGTACAATGCAGCACTGAAATCAATACTGGATGAAGACCCGAATACAAATCTTAACGAAGTAATATATGCATCAGCAACAGCAGCAACAAGAAAATTAAACATCAATATAAAAACATGGCAGTCACGCAGACGTGAAGATCCACCTTGGAAAAGAAAAATCGAAAAAGAAATCGAACAACTAAGAAGTGAACTGTCAGTACTGGATGAACTGAGTAGAGGAATAAATGTAAGAACTAGGAAAAGAAGAAGAGCCGAAAAAAAATATAACATCAGGAATGAAAATGACGTCTTATCAAATAAAGAAAAAATAAAGCAAAAAATCCAACTGAAGGCTCAAAGAATAAGACGCTATGAAAAAAGAGCAAGATTTTACAGACAAAACAAGATCTTTCAGACTGATACAAAGAGATTTTACAGGGAAATAGGTAAAAAAAGAATTGAAGTGACAGTACCCCCCAGAATGGAAGAAGTCACACAGTTCTGGGAAAAGATATGGGCTTGCCCTAAAGAACCTAGCAAGGAAGTACATTGGATTACGCAGGAGATAGAACGAATGAAAAATAAACCCGAACAGACATGGTCTGGAATTACAGAAGATGATGTTAAATTTGCACTAAAAAAAGCACACAATTGGAAAACTCCAGGTATAGATAAAATTCCTAACTTTTGGCTATATTATTTAAATGCAGCACATAAAAAAATAGCCAAAGAACTCCAAGAAATGGTTGACGATCCCACTAAAATTCCTGCATGGATGACAAAAGGAATTACATTTCTTCTACCCAAGAATGGTGACACAAACAACCCGAAAAACTACATACCAATTACATGTTTTCCGACAACATATAAACTACTAACATCTATTTTAACAAAACAAACATATTTATTCTTAGAAAGAAATGACATGATACCGCTTGAACAAAAAGGGTGCAAACGTGGCTGTTATGGTTGTAAAGACCAATTGCTAATTAACAAAATGATCCTGGAAAACTGCTACAGTACAAAGAAAAATCTTAGTACTGCCTGGATAGACTACCGAAAAGCATTCGATAGTGTGCCACATTACTGGATTTTAAAGACTTTAAATATATACAAGATATCGCCCGTCATCATCAATTTCATCAAACAGTGCATGTCTATATGGAAAACAGCCCTTTACCTCAATCATATAAATGGAACCTATAAGTCTGATGAAATAAACATCAAAAGAGGTATATTTCAAGGTGATTCTTTATCTCCCTTACTATTCTGCATATCATTAATAGCACTAACCAGTCAACTTAATAAGACAGAATGTGGTTATAAAATAGGCCAAAAGAAAATAAGCCATCTATTTTACATGGATGACTTAAAGTTATATGCTAAGAATGATAATGAGCTGGAAGGTCTTCTGCAAACTGTAAAATGCTTCAGCGAGGACATTGGAATGAAATTTAATTTGAATAAATGTGCTAAAGCTACAGTTTTACGTGGATCAATACAAGAAACATCCTCAATTAGCCTAGACCCTGCTGTAACAATAAAAAAATTGAAACCAGAAGAAGCTTATAAATACCTAGGTGTAAATGAGAGCGAAAACATTCACCATAAAAAATGAAAGAAATAGTGCGTAAAGAGTACTATAGAAGGCTACGAATGATATTAAAAACTGAATTAAATTCACAGAACAGAGTTATGGCCATTAATAGCCTTGCAATCCCAGTTGTCCAATATAGCTTCAACATCTTAAACTGGACTCTAAACGACATCAGACGAATGGATGCTAAAACAAGAAAGCTTCTTTCTAAGCATAAGATGCATCATCCAAAGGCTGATGTAGACCGTCTATACATACCCCGTAAAGAAGGTGGAAGAGGTCTTATTCAGCTGGAATTGTCATACAAGACAACAACTATTGGCTTACTAACATACATAGAAACAACAAAGGATTGGATGATACAATTAGTAAGGCAACATGAAGAAAGAAAGAAAAAATATTCAATAATAAAAGAAGGCAGTAAATACAAACAAGATTTACAGTTAGTAGATTCTGTAGAAAAGCAAAACAGAAGCCAAGAACCAACTATTGCGGCAAAAAATATGAAAATGAAAGCCAAAGATAAAGCTCTTGAACAGATGAAACAGCGCTGGCAAGACAAACCTCTGCATGGCCAATATCCAGTACGTGCCAATAAATCCAATGTTGACAAAGTTAATACTCATCGATGGTTACGTGCATCTGGATTAAAGTCTGAAACTGAAGGATTTATACTTGCAGCACAAGACCAAAGTCTTTTCACGAGAAACTTTCAGGCAAATATTATGCATAATAATATGGATCCAAAATGCAGGTTTTGTGATAAACACCAAGAAACAATAGACCACCTAATCTCAGGCTGTTCTGTGCTTGCCCCAAACGAATATAAAAATCGCCACGATAGAGTTGGGCAATATTTACATTGGACAATGTGCAAACATTATAGAAAAGCTGTAAACAAACACTGGTATGAACATCATCCAGCACCGGTTACAGAAATAGAAGATGTAACCATTCTATGGGATTACACCATCTACACAGACAGAAAAATTGAAGCAAACAGGCCAGACATTATTGTTAAAAACCAGAAGGAGAAAACTTGTCTATTAATTGATATGGCTTGTCCAGCGGATTGTAACATAGCAATCAAGGAATTTGAAAAACTGTCAAAATATAAAGACCTGGAAATTGAAATAGAAAAAATGTGGAAATTGAAAACAAGAGTTGTGCCAGTGATAGTAGGTGCACTTGGAATGATAAAAAATGGAACAAAACAACACATTGAAAGAATCCCTGGAAACCCCAGCTTAAGAGACATACAAAAAATTGTCTTATTAAGTACAGCCCACACACTAAGGAAAACTTTATCTATGTAATGCTGG
Source organism: Ascarosepion bandense (assembly GCA_037127315.1). NCBI lineage: Eukaryota > Metazoa > Mollusca > Cephalopoda > Sepiida > Sepiidae > Ascarosepion > Ascarosepion bandense. The sequence continues at coordinate 819,508 of JBBBDQ010001725.1, read as the reverse complement.
GGATGATAGGGAAGATAGAAAAACATGAAATGGAGCCATAACAACACGCCACTACCTGCCTTAGGTCTCCCCGCAGACTTGGTTGGTAGTGAGACCAAAGCAGAAATCGAAATATGATGAAAAATGACATAATAATAATATTGGTAGTGAGACCAAATAATAATAATAATATTGGTAGTGAGACCAAAGTAGAAATCGAAATATGATGAAAAATGACATAATAATAATAATAATAATAATAATAATAATAATAATAATAATGTGGTTATAAAACATATTTAATAATAATAATAATAATAATAATAATAATAATAATAATAATAATAATAATAATGTGGTTATAAAATAGGCCAAAAGAAAATAAGCCATCTATTTTACATGGATGACTTAGTTATATGCTAAGAATGATAATGAGCTGGAAGGTCTTCTGCAAACTGTAAAATGCTTCAGCGAAGACATTGGAATGAAATTCAATTTGAATAAATGTGCTAAAGCTACAGTTTTACGTGGATCAATACAAGAAACATCCTCAATTATCTTAGGCCCTGCTGTAACAATAAAAAAATTGAAACCAGAAGAAGCTCATAAATACCTAGGTGTAAATGAGAGCAAAAACATTCACCATAAAAAATGAAAGAAATAGTGCGTAAAGAGTACTATAGAAGGCTACGAATGATATTAAAAACTGAATTAAATTCACAGAACAGAGTTATGGCCATTAATAGCCTTGCAATCCCAGTTGTCCAATATAGCTTTAACATCTTAAACTGGACTCTAAACGACATCAGGCGAATGGATGCTAAAACAAGAAAGCTTCTTTCTAAGCATAAGATGCATCATCCAAAGGCTGATGTAGACCGTCTATACATACCCCGTAAAGAAGGTGGAAGAGGTCTTATTCAGCTGGAATTGTCATACAAGACAACAACTATTGGCTTACTAACATACATAGAAACCACAAAGGATTGGATGATACAATTAGTAAGGCAACATGAAGAAAGAAAGAAAAAATATTCAATAATAAAAGAAGGCAGTAAATACAAACAAGATTTACAGTTAGTAGATTCTGTAGAAAAGCAAAACAGAAGCCAAGAACCAACTATTGCGGCAAAAAATATGAAAATGAAAGCCAAAGATAAAGCTCTTGAACAGATGAAACAGCGCTGGCAAGACAAACCTCTGCATGGCCAATATCCAGAACGTGCCAATAAATCCAATGTTGACAAAGTTAATACTCATCGATGGTTACGTGCATCTGGATTAAAGTCTGAAACTGTAGGCTTTATTCTTGCAGCACAAGACCAAAGTCTTTTCACGAGAAACTTTCAGGCAAATATTATGCATAATAATATGGATCCAAAATGCAGGTTTTGTGATAAACACCAAGAAACAATAGACCACCTAATCTCAGGCTGTTCTGTGTTTGTCCCAAATGAATATAAAAATCGCCACGATAGAGTTGGGCAATATTTACATTGGGCAATGTGCAAACATTATGGAAAAGCTGTAAACAAACAATGGTATGAACATCACCCAGCCCGGTTACAGAAATAGATGTAACCATTCTATGGGATTACACCATCTACACAGACAGAAAAATTAAAGCAAACAGGCCAGACATTATTGTTAAAAACCAGAAGGAGAAAACTTGTCTATTAATTGATATGGCTTGTCCAGCGGATTGTAACATAGCAATCAAGGAATTTGAAAAACTGTCAAAATATAAAGACCTGGAAATTGAAATAGAAAAAATGTGGAAATTGAAAACAAGAGTTGTACCAGTGATAGTAGGTGCACTTGGAATGATAAAAAATGGAACAAAACAACACAATGAAAGAATCCCTGGAAACCCCAGCTTAAGAGATATACAAAAATTGTCTTATTAAGTACAGCCCACACACTAAGGAAAACTTTATCTATGTAATGCTAGGGATGATAGAGAAGATAGAAAAACATGAAATGGAGTCATAACAACACGCCACGACCTGCCTTAGGTCTCCCCGCAGACTTGGTTGGTAGTGAGACCAAAGCAGAAATCGAAATATGATGAAAAAATGACATAATAATAATAATAATATGGATCCAAAACGCAGGTTTTGTGACAAATATCAGCAAACCATAGACCATCTAATCTCAGAATGTTCTGTACTTAGGCCAAATGAATATAAAAATTATCACGAAATAGTGAGTCGATGTTTACAATGGACAATGAGCAAAAACTTTGGAAAAGATGTTAATAAACACCGGTATTAATATCACCCAACACGATTACTGTAATAGAAGACCTTCTAATTCTATAGGATTACACAATCTTTACAGTCAGGAAGATTGAAGCAAATAGGCCGGACATAATTTTCAAAAACCGAAAAAAACTTGCCTACTAATTGATATAACTTGTACCACCAGACTGTAACATAGCAACCAAGGAATTTGAAAAACTATCGAAGTATAAAGACCTGGAAATTGAAAAATTGTGGAAATTGAAAACGAGAATAGTACCAGAGATTATAGGTGCGCTTGGAATAAAAAACTGAACACAACAACACATTGAAAGAAATCCTTGAGAACCACAGCTTAAGAGATATACAAAAAATTGTCTTTGATAAAGATAATCTACACACCAAGATTAACTTTGTCTATGTAATGCTAGTGATGTTATGGGAGTTAGAAAAACACACTACTACCTACATTAGGTCTTTCTGCAGACTTGGTAGGAAGTGTGACCATAGTAGAAATCGAAATACTAATAATAATATTTTCAAACTATTAACAAAAATATTTTACATGACCGAAAAGCCATCGAAATTTGAATCATCATTATTATTTTGAGATTTTTTTTTAACTGGCACATCACTTTGAAACACTGGTTCTCGTACGATCACCAAAGTTAAGCAACGTCGAGCCCGGTCAGTATCTAAGTGGCTGCCTACCTGGGATTACCAGCTGCTTTAAGCTCGGATATGCGCGGGGTGTAATCGGAAATAGTTTGGAATTATTAATTAGAATAACGAGTTACAATTTCATTTGGTTTCGTTATATTCACTTTCACTCAAACATCCTTGGGAAAAGTGTAAATCTGCCTTTCCTCCTCCTCCTCCCTGGATATGGATTAATTAGTAAGATTTATATCATTAAAATTATTATCTCAAAACAATTCTTACAGTGTAAAGATATTTTCTCGCTTTAGATAATCTGCAATAAGTGTTGATAAGCCGTAAAAAAAGAATTAGTCAATTTTCGCTACCTGAATTTGTGGATGTTAGCGATGGAAAGTAATGAAACGTTTCGGAAATTAACTATTACTGTTGCTATTCAGCAATGTGTTCTATTTTATTGATAAGTGATCCTCACTCCACATATTTCGTTTTCTTTATGTGTGAATTGCTGTGATTTCAGGCCCAAGAACATCTCCAGGTAGAGAGTTGCTAAATAAGTTTGTTGTGTGGACGTCCATTTAAATTCTTGCGTTTTATGATTTACGCTTCTTTGATTTCTTTTTTTCTCAATAAGAAGTTATACCTACTGATACCACGTGATCTGGCAGACATTATCATTTTCAGGTGTATTTAAGCTATGTGCAGGTATCCCAACGATTATCGGAGTGGAATGAGAAATGGAGAGGCGAGTTAATAGTGCGATTAAAATTACTTTCATACAAACTTTACCGTTAAAGACAGTAATTAATTTCTTCTTCCCCAGATATAGATTAAATAGGTTAAACTGCACTCTCTAGAATTGGGTGGAAACAAGTTTAAGAGAACAACTCTAAATCCAGAATCATAGAAATGCCATTTTATGGACAAGAATCCCGAGATGATACTTCTCTGAATATTACAAACTTAACTCTTCAAGTCTAAAGTCGACATTTACTGATCGTACGTATCTTCATAATCTACACAGAGTAAGTTGAGAAAAAAATTATTATAGAAAAAAAAATTCAAAGATATTATTAGTGAGACGTTGTTATCAAGGATATTATCAGCAGGGTATTATTATCTCGGGATGTGCGTTGTGGTACAGTGGATATCGACTCGGAACGAGAAACCGGGGAGCCGAGTTCGAATTCCAGTTGAATCCATTGCATTCACTTATGCGCAAATACCCTTCGGAAAGGTATTAATCCGTCTCTTCCTCCCAGTTATGGGCTAAATAGCAGGACAGATTGGGTTCTATAGGCTTGGTCGGCAACCAGTCTACTGCAGAAAGCAATGGCAACCTACTGCGGGATAATCTTCTGCCCAGTCAGTCATGTCTCTTTCGAGACATGATCGCCCCAAGCGTGTATCGCGTATGGCACTTAACTGACTGATTATTATCTCCGGAACTGCCAAGTTCGTGAACCTCACGTGAATCCCGTCTTTATAAAAATATATATGTGAGTATGCGAACGCAAGAATTATATATGGGCATGGATGGATGTAAGTCTCTATGTATATGTAAGTATAAACACAGTCACATTTGTATGTACATATGTAGATGTATGGACATGTGGGTATGTGGATATAAATAAGTATATGTAAATGTATTAATATGAGGGGGTTACACATATATACGTATCCATAAGCTTGTGAGTGGGCCTGTAGTGACTTCATGGTCGCTATCCAAGAAAGATGACCTCTTCGCGACTGGTCTAGATACCCAACTGAGATAACGCCAATGTCTCTGTTTTTAAATCCCTTTACTTGTTTTTCTTTTCATTTTAAAGAAATGCTTATTCCGGGAAAAGATTTGTACCGAATGGAACGAATATATTAGGTTTGATGAAATTACCTAATTTAGCTCATAGAAATGAATTATAATTTATAACAAATCTAAATAACGTGTTGAGTTTTCCTTTATATATATATATATATATATATATATATATATATATATATATATATAAAATTGCCTGAGAACAATTTGTGGTTTCACCCTAAACAATCGGATGTCTAATGCGGACCTATTCACGCGCTGCGGTATTAGCGGAATTGAGAGCTTTTTGATGCAATCACAGCTGCGTTGGGCAGGACATGTCTTACGTATGGAAGATGACCGGATACCAAAGCAAGTGTTGTACGGCGAGCTTCGCGGTGGACGGCGGAATGTGGGTAGACCTCCGCTTTGCGTTAAGGATAAGCTGAAAATGAATTTGACATGTACAAATATTCCTCACCGTGATTTTGAACGAATTACCTCTCAACGAATTGAATGGAGATCTGCCTGCCAGAGGAGCATCAAGCAGTTCTCTGAGACTGAGACTGACCAACTGCCCATAAGACGTGAGAGAACCAAAGCATCTGCAAGTGTCTCAGCCGATCATTCGTGCAATCTCTCTTCATGCCTCCATTGTGGACTTGTTTGTAAATCTCTTGCAGGACTCAAATGTTATTTACGATTGAGTAAGTGCAGACATGCTACATCGAATTAAACAGTTGTCTAGAACTCATACGTCGAAATCGACGGGAGAGTCCATCATATATATATATATATATATATATATATATATATATATATACCTATTGTCCTACGTCGAAGATATGCCTGACTTTTCTGCGTTATGCAAACATCAGGTGCATATTTCAAACTGTCAGTTAATAGATATGAATCTAAGTTCATTCGATGTTCATGGGAATTAAATCTTCTAAAGTTAACTTACTGCTTTTTAATAGCAAGATTAAAAATTTAAATATTTTAAGATTACATGTAGATAAAATTTAAATTTAAAATTTTAACTGTAAAATAAAATAAAAAATATTAAAATTATTAAAATGCAAGGAGAAGAAATCAAAGAAGCGTAAATCATAAAACGCAAGAATTTAAATTTTCTAATATTGTAGTTTAAAAATTAAAATTTTAAATAAAAATAAAAATTAAAATTAAAAATAAAAGTTAAAAAGATAAAAAATGAAGGGGGTAAAAATTAAAGGGGCGTAATTCATAATTGTTAAAAGTAATATTTGAGAAAGAAAGAAAGAAAGGGGAAAGAAAGGAAGAAAGAGATAATGAAATAGGCAAACGTATAGAGGAAACTATATCAATCTGGGTCTATGAATTTAAGTATTTTTCTATGACAGCTTGTAGTCATTAAATCGCTTTCTTCTGTTAAGTAAATTAGAATTATAAATATGGTTTAAGATGACAATTCTTTTAATGAAAGACATAAGTTACGTCTATCTACTTTTCCGTTGTAAGATTCGGATTTAGCTACGATATTCCAAGTAATAATTGGGTTCTTGTCATTGTTTTTTTTTTTAATTTCCAAATATATATAGATAAAGTAGTACTTATGCTGTATTTAGTATTGTTTAAAAACAACATGGGATTGTTAAATTTTATCTTTCGCCTGTAAGAAGTGCTTTCAAAGTAAAGTTCAACATCATTATCTTCTGAATGAATTCGAGCTCCATAAACAATACTTTCAGACATACATTGACCATTCAATGGACAAGTTTTGTTTTCTTTCGGCACTTGCAATTATTTTTTGAAGAGTCATTGTTGTTAGTAGTAGGGTGACTGATGTTATTTAGGTAAACCGGGTATTTATTTGATATCATACTATATGTTGTGAAAAATATTTATCCATGTTCTTAATGCAACTATAACAAACTTTGACATTGTTTTTGTTGAAGATTTATTTTAGTGTGGGTGAACAGTAGAAATGTTTGTGAATTAATTTTAGGAAGGGTTTACGAGTGTTATCTTAAATGTTAGGACTGAAGAGTGGGTTAAACCAAATAATGTTACGTTTACGTGATTTCTGCTTATTTCTGCCTACCTTGTTTTCAATGGAGTATTCTAAACTAGAGTTGAGTTTACTTTTTTCTAAAGCATTAATGTATTTAATTTTAACATTTTCAAAAATGTTCTTATTGCTACAGTTAGTAATTAAACGAAATTGAATGGATTTGTGTAGGTTGTTAGTGATTCTATGGGGGTGATTTGATTCCCTGTTAGTGTATGTATGGTTATGTGAGTCGTTAGCGTACGGTTTGTACAGACCATTGCTCAGGTCGAAGGTAATATCTAAGAAATTTACGACTTTAGCGTTAGCTATGGTGGTAATATTAAGATGGTGACCTTTGAAAAATTTTATTCGATCCTTTCTGAGTTTATCCGTTTTTTGTTTTGTTTGTGTTTTTGTTTTTTCCTTTGTTCTTTTTTTTTTTTTTTTGTAGATTAGTTTTGCGGAGGATTATCAGTCCATCGTCTCGGTAAAGTTCAGTTTTACATAAATCGATGTGCCTAAGATTCCAGAGCAAAAACAGTCCTACCAAATTGCTGACCTCTGAAGAATCATACGCCCCATAGAGATGCAGAAATTTCTAGTCCACAGGCATTCATCGTAAAAAAAAAGAGATTTTTGGGCTTGTCTGATAATGTTGATGTCTTGGTTGCTGATGGAGCAGTAATTTTTAACCAAATTTAAGGCTTCAGTTAAAAGGTTTTCGAAATAGGTGGGTAGAAATCACAGATATCAAACTGAACGAAAGTGCAATCTATTTTTTTTTTTTTTTTTTTGTGAACAAATTAATTGTCTCGGTGTATTTTTTCATTGGTTCATGCCTAAGGCATTCTTAGTGAATGTGGAAGCTCTTTCAAAGATAATCTACCTATGTAGTTTTTTGAAGAGTTTATTAATCTGTACTGTGGGTTGTTCATGAAATTGTATTTGTGGTTTAAATCGTGATGAATTCATGTTGCTTATTTAGAATTGGTACCCTATCATCTATTTTAAGTTACTTAGTTATTTTCTTGGTTTCCCTATTTATGTTGGTTTCCCAGCTACTAGGCACCTTTATATATATATATATATATATATATATATATATATATATATATATATATATAGAGAGAGAGAGAGAGAGAGAGAGAGAGAGACCTTAAACAAGTTATAGCTGTTTTCCAAAAGCGTTCGCCGAACTATGTGCATGTAATTTCAGATGGTAACGCATCTTTCAGGATGTACTATTAGCAACCTTGAAATTCAATGTTTACTATTTCGCCGAAGAGTAAACAGCTTGGTTTTCATAGCTTTAAACGTGTCGGATTTCATGCCAAAGAAAGTGTATTTACGGGGAATTTTACTGCACTAGTATATTCAAAAGAAATCTGCAGCTGAAGCACACAGAATTCTTGCTGAGACTTACGGTGGCCATGTTCTGTCGGAAACAACATGCAGAGATTGATTTAAACGCTAATAATGATTTTGATGTTGAAGATAAAAAAACGCTCTGGTGCACCGAAAAATTTTGAAGATGAAGAATTGAAGGCATTAATTCATGAAGATTCATGTCAGGCGCAAGCTGAATTTGCAGAATCGTTAAGAGTTTATCACTATACAGTTTCGAAACTCTTAAAAAATTAGAAATGATTCAAAAGCAGGAATGTTAGGAGCTATACAAGTTGAAATTTAAAGACGTTGAACAGCGTCTTGTCACGTGTAAACAGCTGCTTCAACGACAGAAAAGGAAAGATTTTTTGCATCGTATCGTGACCGGCGATGAAAAGTGGATACCCTACGATAACACTAAGCGTAAACGAAGCGTGGGGTAAACTCAGCTATGCATCGACATCAGCAGCAAAGCCGAATGTACATCTATCGAAGTTTCTGTCCTGCATTGGTTGGATCAGCTGGGTGTAGTTTATTATAAAAACCGCTCAAACCGACCGAAACTATCACGGGAAATCGCTATTGACTACAACTGATACGTTTGAGCCGAGCCTTGAAGAAAAAAATGGCCGCTATAGGAGCAGTCAAGACAAAGTGATTTTGCAACATGACAATGCTATGCCACATGTTGTATAACAGGTGAAAACCTACTTGAAAACGCTTAAATGTGAAGTTTTACTTCACCAGCTGTATTCACTAGACATTGTCCCGTCTGATTAACACTTGTTTTGATCGATGGTACATGGCCTGACTGATCGACACTTTTATTTTTCTGATGCAGAATTCGAATGCTGCCAGAAAGATGAGAAAAAGTAATGGTTCACAATGAACAATATTTTCAGTGACATGTTTCTTACCAATTTTTGTAAATAAAATGTTACTTTTCATGAAAAATCAGCGTTAACTTGTTCAAGGTCCTAATAAATAGATAGATAGATAGATAGATAGATAGATAGATAGATAGATGCATTTATATAGATATCAATATATCTATATAGATAGATATATTGATAGATACATCTATAGATATAGATATATAAATACATATAGAGAGAGGTATAGATAGATGTATATAGAAAGAGAGGGAGATACTTACACACATATATATATACATATACAGATAAAGCGACATGTGCATATACATATGTATATATTCATAAATATTCATGGTGTCATGGTGGCATCACCCATTTCAACAGACTGAACTCTTCCTACAACTACATATACTTCCCCTCACAAGAGAAGAGCAGATCAAGAGATAAGCTGAAATCAAATGAGATCCGCAGGAGATCAACAGAGAGCGATCTGCTGATCTCCTGTACGACTATGGCGAATCCCGAATTATAGTATTACTTCCTAACCCGTATTTATTCGTTCTACTAACGGAGTTCAACGTATTTGTATTTTGCTGTAATTAATATCTATATCGTTATTTTCTATTTTGGTTGTTGTTATATTATTTCTTGCTGGACTTCTTAACCGGGTCCACGACAAATTGAGACGAAAAATCGAACAAATCACGCGGAGAGGATAAAAAAAAAAGAAAAAGAAAAATACGTTTTCACGTCAGTCGCCCACGACAATTGCCGGTGAAGAGTCGAACATATTCACACGCAGAGATAAAAAAAGAAAAAGAAAATACCGCGTCCCACGCGCCAAGGGACAACGAAAAATATAAAAAATCCACGCGGAGTTATAACAAAGAGAAATATTGTCCCACGACAAGTGACGACGAAATATTTTTTTAAAAATTACGCTGAGATAAAGGAATCTTTTTCTACAACAGTCGTAACAATAAAAAGCGACTCAAAAATATTCACGTTTTTGAACTGCAATCGTTATACGAAGCGGCGACAAGGCTAAAGGAAATATCTTCCTACAAAACTACGTAAAGAAAAAAAAGTTTTTCTTTTCCCCTCCTCACAGAAATAAGTGAAAAAAAAGATTTCCAAGCAGCAATTGTTGAACTGCTAAAAAAGCAATTCGAATTCCAACAAAGATTGGAAGAGAAACAAATAGAAATGTAGCAAAAACATGAAACCAAAAACATGGAATTACAAGAATTAATACTAAAAGTGATAAACATCAAAGGACAAAACAGCGTAAATGAATCTACATTTTCTCAGAACGCAATATAGAACTCAATTGAAGATTTCAAGTACTCTCCTGATGAGGATAAAACCTTCAAAGACTACTTTAGGAGATACGAAGACTTTTATAAAATCGACTGCGAGACATGGTCAGACACAAAGAAATTGAGGTTGTTATTAAGGAAACTACGAATGTCCAAACATACAAAGTTCGTTGACTACATATTACCCAAAAAGACCAACGAATTAATCTTTGAAGAAGCTGTGAAAAGTTTAACAGAACTGTTCTGCCCGAAGATCTCACTTTTTCATAAAAGGTGTAAATGCTTCAACCAAACTAAGAAAGACGACGGAGACAACACCACATTCGCAGCAATTGTAAATAAACATTGTGACGATTTTAAACTATCAAAGCTCTCGTCAGAAAACTTCAAATTTTTAATTTTTGTACAAGGATTAGTATCAACTAAAGGCTCCGAAATAAGAAAAAGAATTTTGACAAAACTTCAAAATGAGCCAGAACTAGAGTTGCAGAAACTAGCCGAAGATTGTCAGAGGTGTTTAAGCGTAAAAACAAACTTCGAGGAACAGAAAAATCGGGCATCGCACATATACGCAAAGTTAACCGAAAAACATATTTTCAACCCTCCCCAAAGAAAATTCAAAACAGAAATACACAATTTTACTCTCAGTCAAACAAAAAATCAAAACAATTATGAACTCAGAAAGAAACTTCCTCCTAGACCGTGTTATAGATGTGGAGCTCTTCACTGGTACAAAAACTGCGTGTATCGTTATAAAACCTGTTCAGCATGTAACAGAATAGGACACAAAAGTTTGTATTGCAGAACTAAAACTAAAGGAAACAGAACCAGGTTAAGAGCTGCCAGAACGGAACATGATGACGGAATAAACAGAAGAAAATACGTAGTAGTAGAAATTTTAAACAAGAGGATCAAATTCCAGCTTGATTCAGGCTCCGATTTGACTATCATTAGTTTACAAACATGGAGAAAACTGAATAAGCCCACCATGTTACGTATAAACAAAATTGCAAGATCAGTAGCAGGAAAAAGAATAAACTTCGAAGAAAAGGTAATCAAGAATGTATTATTCAATGGAAAAACTAAAAACTCAAAATGTTCATTCTAAAAAATACAGAGAACCTTTTCGGCACCGATTGGATGCAAAGATTTGACTTATGGGATTTACCTAATAACATTTTCTGTCAGAAAGTAGAAAGTGAACCAACAGAAGCTGATAAATTAAAAGAAAAACTAAAAGAGAAGTTCCCCGACATATTTTCACCAAGATTGTGTATATGTAAAAAGATAGCAGCAAAAATTGAATTGAAAGATGGCGCCCTATCACTATTTAAAAAAAAAAGAAATGTTCTCTTCGCTTCAATGGAAAACATTGATAAGGAACTGAATAGGATTGTAGAAACAAGGATACTAACGAAAGTAGAATTCAGCCAGTATGCTGCGCCTACCGTCTGTTAAGAAAAGATCAGGTGAAATTCGTATTTGCGCGGATTTCTCAGCAGGTCTTAACAAAGCAATAAAAGATTACCACTACCTGCTTCCCAGCCCAGAGGAAGTGTTCACAAGACTAAATGGCGGCAAATACTTTTCAAAAATCGATCTAAGCGAAGCCTATTTACAGGTACCAGTGAATGAGGAAGCTACTATGCATTAATACACACAAGAGATTGTATAGATTTCAAAGGCTTGCCTTTGGAATCAAAGTAGCGCCCGCGATTTTCCAACAAACTATGGATACAAAGCTGGATTAGAATTCGCCATAGCATATCTCGACGAAATAGTAATTAAGAGCGACAGCGCCGAACAACATGCAAAACACATTCAAGAAGTATTTATGAGAATCCAAAGCTATGCATTAAATGTTAAAGAACAAAAATGCGACTTCTTCTTAAAAGAAATTAAATACTTAGGGCACATCATAAACAAGGATGAAAGAAGGCCGGATCTTGCAAGAGCAGCAACCATAACGGATATGCTGGCATCAAAAATATTGCGGAACTTCAAAGTTTTCTAGGATTGGTAAATTATTAACAGGAATTCATTGCGTGTTCCATTAAATGCATTACTCAAAAAAGTAAAAGAGTGGATTTGGATAGCACAATGCCAAGAAGCGTTTTAAAAAATTATCAAAATATTAACGTCAGACTTGTTTTTGACACACTACGATCCCAAATTAGAACTAATAACAGCGAGTGACGCGAGCTCGTATGACGTAGGTGCTTGTCTATTACACAAAATGCCAGACGGTAAGAAGAGACCTATCGCACACGCTTCGAGAACACTATTACCAGCGGGAAAAAACTATTCACAAATCGAAAAAGAGGCTCTAGGGATCATATTTGCTGTAACTAGATTTCACAGGTACATTTACGGAAGACATTTTTCTCTGCAGACTGATCATAAACCGTAGTTAACAATTTTCGGTTCGAAGAAAGGCTTACCAAGATATATAGCAAACAGACGATTAAGATGGGGAACCATATTACTTAATTATGACTTCAAATTGGAATACCTGCCTTTCAACAAGATTGGACACGCGGACGGTTTATCAAGATTAGTGCCAAAGAATAATGAACCACTGGAAGATTCGGTAATAACAGCACTACAATCAGAAGGCGATATAAGAACAGCACTGGGAAACACAATACGCGAACTGCCAGTAACGTTATCAGAAGCGATGACGACTTCATTAAAAGTACAAAGAAAAAAATACAAGAAAAAGATAGAAGTCTCACCGACAGTTTTTCGCTGTGCGACAACGTACTACTGTACAATGAACGAGTAGTAATACCTAAGACACTGCAGAAAAGAATACTAAAAGATTTCCATATGGGTCATCCTGGGAAAAATCATATAAAAGCTCTAATGAGAAGCTACGTTTATTGGAAGAACATGGACGAAGACATCATGCTAATGGTAGAAAAAATTAAGGGTTGCGCATTAGCTGCCAGGGCACCCCCAAAAATACAAAAACCTTGGCCGAAAATTGATCGACCATGGTCAAGGATCCATGTAGATTATACGGGATCTATAGACGGATTTTATTATTTAATCACAGTAGACAGTTACAACAAGTGTGTGTGTGTGCGTGTGTGTGTGTGTGTGTGTGTGTGTGTGTGTGTGTGTGTGTGTGTGTGTGTGATTAAAAACAACCGACAAAGGCTGTCTGTTTAACTTATTATTGTATTTTCCAATTTTCGAATAAGGTGTTAAGTGTCATGCTCGAAGTTGTAGATAAACTGTCCTAAGTTCATATCTTGTCATTTTGTTCAAGTCCATGCGTTCACTTATGCGCAAATACCCTTGGGAAAGGTATTAATTCGTTCCTTTCCTCCAGTTATGGGTTAAATAACAGGACAGATTGGGTTCTTTAGCCTTGGCTGGCAATCAGTCTACCGGAGAAAGCAATGGCAACCTACTGCAGCATAATCTTCTGCCCAGTCAGTCATGTCACTTTCGAGGCATGATCACAGAAGCGTGTAGCACGTATGACACTTAACTGACTGATTTCTACTTTCGCAGTCATCAAAAACAAATATAGTGTCTGTATGCTAGTTGAGAATTCTTTTGTCTTTATCCTGTTGTTATTCTTTGGGAGGTTTGACGTTTGAAATGGTCTCGCTTGATGTCATATAGGCTATTAGGAATGTGGTTGCACAAAAAAAGGCGATTTCTTTATTTATTTTTTTTAACTTTATTTTTTCATTTTTTTTATCGTTTCACGCCAAACAAGTCGGTACCGCCACTGATGCGCAGAGGGCTACATAAGAGTACAAGTTTATACAGGAAGAGAGTGAAGAGAAAGACGAACAACCACTTACAGGGGGTGTCAGAGAAAGGGCAAGAGAAGGATGGGAACACAGGTGTGAAGACAGTTGCGAAGGTAAAGGGAAAGGAAAAGAACAAGATATACAGGGTGATGTAGAAAGAACTGGAGTCAAGTGGATAAGAGATGGGTATTGACAATGCACTTAAATTCATAATACTGATAAAATATGTGCGCACATTAATTATATCAAATGCACTTCAAGATAGATTGTCCTGTGGTAAATGATAATTTATTTCATGTGTGCTGTTTATTTTGTTTTCACGGCTGGTCAAAATCTTAAGGCGGATGAAAATAAAGAAACCTTCTGCTTTGTTAGACTCAACCACTAATTTGAGTATGCTACTTCTTTCCGCAGTAGACTGGTTGTAAACCAAGGCTATAGAACCCAATCTGTCCCGCTATTCAACCCATAGTTGGAGGGAGAAGAGATGGATTAATACCTTTACAAAGGGTATTTGCGCGTAAGTGAATGCAACGAATTAAACTGGAATTCGAACTCGGATCTCCGATTTCTCATTCCGATATTTACTAAAAAAGAAGAACAAGACGATATATTGATAGTAAAAGCCACTCTTGTATAAAAGGGCGTATTGTGAACATACTTGTTTGTTTGTAGCTGTTTAAGGTGCGCCACTATCAAGTCATCATTACACAGACACTGAACTATGTAATCATTTACACACTCGTGTGCACGCATACACATATATACACATATTTTACAAATCAATGCGTTGCACAAAACTCGCTCGTTTGAATAACCTTCTGTAAGAACACTTTCCGAACACACTTCAATGCATAATGCCTTTACAAATACAAAACCATATGTTCCCGAAATCTGTGACATACTTTATATGATGGTTTTTCAGCGTAATTAGGGCGTTTACAATATTTCTGATGTAATAGGATGTGCGTTGTGGTGCAATGGATATCGGCGCGGAACGAGAAATCGGGGAGCCGAGTTCGAATTCTATCTGAATTCATTGCATTCACTTACGCGCAAATACCCTTGGGAAAGGTATTAATCCGTCTATTCCTTCCAGTTATGGGTTAAATAGCAGGACAGATTGGGTTCTATAGACTTGGTCGGCAACCAGTCTACCGCAGAAATCAATGGCAAACTACTGCGGGATAATCTTCTGCCCAGTCAGTCATGTCTCTTTCGAGACATGATCGCCCAAGCGTGTATCACGTATGGCACTTAACTGACTGACAATATTTCTCGTCTTTTGTGTATATATACTTATTCTAAAATATTTAAAACCGTCAAACTGAGACACACGCTTTAGTGATTAAGCAATATCATTTAAAATATCAAACCAAAAAGTATAAATTGTTTATATTCCTAATCTAAAAGTTTTTTTTTTCCATTCAAAATTCAACATATATTTGAAAGAAGTGTAAGTAAAAATAGTAGTTTAAACACTCGTGAAATCATAAAAATTACTTCACATATTTTGGATTAAACTCTTTTCCTGTTACCCAGTAATTGTTGCCAGACATTAAAGAAAATTAACCATCGCGAAGAAAATGCTCATTTCAGTTTCATTCAAACTCCTTTTTATGCTATTGTTCCCCAATAAAATACCCAAGAGACACTCAGAAGTCGAGATTGACTGAATAGGGTTTTATGTACGCTAGAATTGTATATGAAGAGGTTATTGTAGGATGGATAACGGTTGATCCCTAGAATTGAATAGATTAAGATGGTGGTGTTCGGGGAAACGTCCTCGCGGGAGTTTGTTTCACAAAGCAGTAGCTCTTGAGAAGAAGTTGTCTGAATTGAACTTCCTTTGTATTGGTTCATTTGCGTGTGAGGAAGTATATTTTAATCCAATGACAATGTACCTCCACAGATTCGCTAAGAAATACGCATACCATGATGAAAAAATGCACCAAACCTACTAAAAACAATCCTTTATCATAAAAATCTTTATATTATTACTGAGAGAAAAGACCAAAGGATTTTTTTAATATTAAAATATATATTCGGTCTCTTCTAGAACGTCCGAAATTTTGGTTAAAACTTTTTCTTTCTATCAGCGGGGCGACCAAAGATTAGTATAAAAAATTTTTGCGTATTTTTGGCAGTGAAAAACATTGAGTTCGAGATTTTTGCAAAAATCAAAACTTGTCGGATTTTAATGAAACTTGCAGAACATTTTCCCAAACTAATGAAATCATTTTTAAAAAGTTTCTTTTTTTTTTTAGAAAACCTTGATAAAATATTCTTCTGTTTTTTTACATCTGTTACTCCTAAATTTATACAATTTCGAGAAATTTATTTTTCTACCTCTCAATGTTTCTATTAGTTATACACAGAACACCTTGGAGAATTTTAATCGTCAATTATTTTGTTATTTTTTCTTTTTTTTTTTTTAAACAGGACCCACTCCAGTGACCTAAAACCTGCTTTGAATCGTAAAATCAAAAAGGCAATAAAGCTAAGACACTTTTTAATAAGAAAAACTTTTAATTGCCTTTATTAATAAGAAATATTATTAATAAAAAATATTAATGATAGTATTGCTTTAAGAAAAAATATTTTCGATGAATAATGAATTTTTACAAGGATTTTTTAAATTCTAATTAGAATAATTTATAAGCTTTTAAATCTTAAAATTCTGTATTAATTTGCGCCGGTTAGGTAATATTTTTATTAAGCAAAAACTATACTAATCATAAATCGAAGATCTTACAATTCACTAACTCTCAATATTTTAAAAAGAGTTTTGAACTTCTTGGAGGTATATAGACATGTCGATTTTTGTAGATACGAATGTTTATACACGACATTATTAGAAAAAAAAAGAACAGTAACTATAGCAAGATTAAAGTTAACGTTCCAAAAATTCAATAAAACATTATCAAGAATATCTTCTTAAATTTTTAAGATTACTGGGTAGTTATAAATTACATAAAAAAAGGCGCTGAAGCTATAATCCTCAAGTAATTTTACCGATTTGTCCCCGTTAGAAAAAGAAAATAGATAATCTTCTGGATGTCAATCTGTCAACGTCGAATAAAAACGTGTCAAAATATTTTTAAATGTATTTCTGCGATATTTTAAAGTAAAAGTAACATTTGTTTCCAATCAGATTAATTAAATTTTAATTCAGTATTCTTCAAATATATTTTCAGAGAAGTATATTTTATTTTTAAAATATGTTTAATAAAGAGAAATGCATCGTGCAGACTAATGTCTAAAAATAGCGTTCATATCAGCGTCTTCTTTTTTTAGCAATTTTCAAAAGTAAAACTCCAGTCAATTTAAATCAGCTTTGAAATACAGCAAAACAATTGCTTATTGGAAATATTGAATTTAATCTATTAGCATGAATGTATTTTAAACCTTAGGTATCATAATTTTGTGGGTACTTACCTAAGAGTAATTTTACAAAAGAAAAGAAAATTACTTAAAATGTTTTATTTTCTTAAAATTCCTTAAATTTGATTTAAATTTACTTTAAACTGAAACGAACATTTATTCAATTTTAAAAATAGATTTTAAATTTAAATGTATTTAATGTTTAATTTTTAATATTTTATATTTATAATAATATCTATAATAATGTTTAATGTACTGAATGACTTAAATTTAAAATTGATTTAAATTAATTTTAAAATTCCTTAAATTTAATTAATTTTAAACTTAGGTATCACATTTACCTAAAAGTAAATCTATAAAATAAAATAAAATTCCATAAAAAAATATTCTGTTTAATTACCATAAAGTTCTATAAAATCTTATAATTAAATAATTTTTCAAGGTTTCATTCCCTCACACATCCAACAAACGTTTATTTGTTGTTGTTTTTTTGTTCCAAGGATGGAAGTCAACAATGAGCGGCGACAGTCTTTTTCGTACTTGAAGCAAAGAAAACAGCACCAGCTTATAACAATTAGCCTAAAAAACTGTTAACATTGTCTGGAAGAAAAAAATAATTATAATCACCTTCCCAGAGCAACACAAATTATTAAATAAACGATCAGAGTTTATCTCTAAATGTAAACACAACACATTTTACTACGTTACTTAAAAATCGTAAACTAAAAACAAAATACTTTGTAAAATACCATCATAAAAATGCAAATATATGCACTTATATACAACATAGATAATATGACATACATTAGACAAAGTGAATTATTTTATAATCATTTCACCCCAAGCAGGGCAATATTACCACTGGTGCTCAGGGGGTTACATAAGAGGAAAGTGATAAGAAAGAGGAATAAGTTACAGGGGGTGTCAGAGAATGGGTAAGAGAAAGATGAGAACACTGGTATGAAGAGAGCTGCATGAGAGTAGAGTGGAAAGGAAGAAGAATATAATACAAGGGTTGTCAGGAAAAGGGTGCGAGTCAAGGACATAGCATTTAAATTCTTGGAGATTGTAGCTGGTAGGGAAGCAAGTATACGGATGGGAATTCCACAAGAGGAAAGTTTCTTATTTTATAATCGTGTCGCCCCAAGCAAGGCATTTCACTGCCACTGTTGATCAGGGGGTTACATAGGAGGTAAGTTTTGAGAAAGAGTGAGAGGTTACAGGGGGTGTCAGGAAGAGGGTAGAAGAAGGATGAGAATACTGCTGAGGGTGGAGTGAACGAAGAAAGAAGCATGAGAGATAGAGAGAAGGAAGCAAGTTAGTGAGATAGTAGATAACTATTGACTTTACATTTGAATTCTTGAAGATTGTAGTTGTCGGGAAAGCAAGTAAACGAAAGAGAATTCCACAGGCGGGAAGTGCGAGAGAAGAAGCTGAAGGAGTAGAATTTGCGTTTACAATTTATTGGTTTCACAGTAAAAAGGTGGGACCCAGTTGCTAATATTGTGGCTCGAGAAAATTCATGTATGGGCGGTACCAGTGAGTTAAGTTCATCTGAGCAGAAGCCATGAAAATATTTGTAGAAGAGACACAGGGAAGCCACATTGCGCCGGTGAGAGTCAAAATAAAATACAGACAAATTCAGTTACCAAAGTTAAATTAAAATACAGAAAAATTCAATCAGTAAATAAAGTTCAAGCTGGCCACAAGAGAAAAAACAAAAACTTACTCACAGAACCAAAGTGAGCGAAACTTCAAGTCAAAATGGCCGCTAAATTTCTCTCTTCTTAGATACGAGACAAGTGAGTGAGCTGATGGTTGCTTGACCGTGAACTAGGTGGTGGTGGGATGAGATGGCAGAGGCCAGGATATCTTACCCACAACCAGCAGTTCAGGGCACCGTTTTAATATTTGTATTTTAATATAGTAACCGCCCAATACCCGTTTGAAGAAATGACAAGAAAAGTGCTGACTCATTTTTTTTTTTTTTCACCGCTATGTATATACAATATATACAAAAATAATGTTTAAACGAATTAATATATATATATATTAATTTGTTTTGACTTCATCGGATTAATTTTTTCTTAAAGGAGGAAATGAGTCACAAGTAAACTTTATCCCCCTTGCCGTAGATTTTTACTTTTATATATATATATATACGCTCTCACACCCTGATTTAGCACTCTGAAATAATGGTAGACTTTGAAAAACAGTAGCTACTCTAGCATATATGCATCGTTCAATGAATTTGGACACTCTCACTCAGCTATTGGGCGTGTATAATGATAATATACACGCTAAAAAGTCTGCCTCCTGCGCCCATAGCTCAGCGGTAGAATCGCCGACTGACGCCAATTCGGTCTGGGGGCAATCTTGGGTAAAAAGCAATCGGATGTCTAACCATACTGATGAGCTGTTATACAGCGAAACAGATCTGTCTGCGGATGACTATATATATATATATATTTTGTTGTTTTTCTTTAATCCGAAGTGGAAGAGTGGGAAGGTAAATTCCAAGAACCTGATCCCAATGAATATTTAAAATTTTTAACATGAAAAAGTGATGCAGGCAGAGAGCTCAATGTATTAAGAATACAGAGCCAATATAAATTAGAGAAAATGTTCAAAATTCAAAGGTGTATAATATATAATATATATATATATATATATATATACACACATAATATATATATATACACACATAATATATATATATATATATATATATATATATACATATATATATATATATACATATATATATATATATACACATATATATATATACATTATATATATATATATATATATATATATATATATATATATATTATGTGTGTGTGAGTGGTCAAAGGTAAACAATAACACCTAAAAATTACTCATACTTACAGAGGAGGATTGCTGACACAATATATATTATCTCTAAGTATTTCAAATCAAAATCATTTAATAAACACCGCAGACATTTTGTTTTATAATTAAATATCGATAGACACCAAGTATATTTATGTGGTTGCTTTAATTTTTTATCATTCAAAATATAATAAACAATTATAGAATAGTTTAACAGATTACACAATGCAAAAATAATAACCATAATGCTTTAATGAAATTTTATTGATCCATCAAGTATTTTTTTATTAGTGAATTGCACAGATTTACACGTTATCAATAACTAGACTACTTCGAAGTGTATTTTTGGCTAAAAGCAATGTATTATATGTATATATGACCTGTATTATTACACATAAAAGTAATGACTGATATGTATTATGATAGATAGTATATATTATACGCATTACTATGGTTAAATCCAATTTATCTTATATATGATACGTACTACTATGGCTAACAGTAATGTATAAGTAGTAATATGATATGTATTATATACGACTTGTATTATTATACCTAAAACCAATATGTGATATGTATTATTACGATACGTATTATATATATTTATATGTATTATCATAGCTAAAAGCAATATGTGATTGTTTTATAATCTCTTGTGTACTAATCTCTTATCATAAGTATGGGAGAGGAAACTACTTATTCCCTAAGCAGTCCTCCTTTGGGTCATCACTGAAATAATTGTAATATCAGCAGCAGTTTTACTCTCAATACAACCGGCATATTTTCTCACACATGTTGCCTGCATACAAAAATATAAAGTTCACTATCACCTTTTAACTTAAACAATGAAATATTTCTTTTGTCGAAAATGTAGAAAAGAAAGTTGTCAGTAATCTGTTGATACTACAAGTTCAGAAACAGATGTTTTCTATTTTTATTCGAAACTGGCATTATCAACTGACGTTACTCGGGATAAAATATACTCCTCAAAAATCCATTCTTGACAAGAATGTAAGATTTTTTTTCCGTGACAACAGATTTTTTTCTTTCTAAATTTTGGAAAGTAGAAGAGTTGTTTTTTATATATATAAATACCAGAGGCGGCTTAAAAGTTTTCGGTCCGAAACACTCGCCAAACTCTGAATGCCCTGTCGGCGCGTCCTAGAATACGCTGATTACATCACCTCAAATAAGTCAAACCCGCGCCCAAAAGGGGATACCTTTCGGTAAAAACTCTATTATAAACCAGGCTTATGCTTACATTTTTGACTCTGGTCGTAACTGTACCCATGTCTATCTATTTTTTATTCTCTTTTAAACCGGACTTATGTCCACCTTATTTTTATTTCCTTGTAAACTGAACCTACGTTAACCATTTTTTTATTGTCATGTAAACCGGGTGTCTATCTTTTTTTTATTCTGGTGTAAACCGAACTTTCTTTAAGGTGAATTTAGTTGGAATTGCTGAAAAAAAGGAATACAAAAGACACAAGACAGAGATAAAGAAACAAGTAATTATTATGGCAATAACAGAGAAGAAAAGTCCTTGCAAATCTATTTGTGTTTGTGGCTTTAGAAGTCCAACTATAAAATGTTCTTTAACGTCCAAATAAATTAAACGGCTCTTAAAATGTTCAAAGTAACCTCAAATAAGGAGAGGAAATTTCCTACCTTTTGTTCCTTGCTAGAACATTTGAAAAAAAAAGGAAGATAGAAGGATTTTTGCATTCAGCCCGCCAAAATTGGGTGTCCACTGATTGGTCAAGGAAAATTGTCTTAGCCAATCAAACAGACCCATTTAGATTAGGGGTGGGTGAGAAGAGAAATTATGTGGGAGAAGCGGTAGTAACCTTTTTTTTTTGATAACCTATGTCTACCGTTTTATTCTCGTGTTAATCGGATCTGTGTCTATCTTATTTTTATTATAATTTTATATCTACCTTTTTTAATTCTCGTGTATTTCCTGATATGTGTCTGTCTTATCGTTATTCTGGTGTATACCAAACCTATGCCTAATTTTTTTTTCTTGTGTATTTATGTCTACCTTTTAATTTTATTGTAAGCTCTATCTGTGTCTTCCGAATTAATTGTGATTTTTATCCAATATGACTTGCATTTGATATTAAATAATCCACCAAGGGCTGTTGTCATTAGATTACCCGAACAAAAATCTGCCCAAATACCGGATTATCTTTAATCCCTCACTAGTTGGACTGATAACTTTTCAGTACATCCTACTATATACAAGTTGACATAAAATTTATTTTTGATGAAGTCATTACACAAGAGACAAACTCATAACAAAAGAAATTAATTACGAAATAATTAACAGGCAGCGATTCAGAATCTGTCTATATTTCTGAGATGAGATATTGTAACTATTTACATCGTTGGAGCTGTCGCCCTCATCTTTATTGCCATATTCACGACGTTCCGACTGTAATACGCTCTGTTTAAATTTTGAACCGAACCCTGTATTTAGTCTACGAGGGTAAATTGTTCTAATTCCACGTGCCATTTCTTTTTTGGATATCTCCATTACTTTAGTAACTCAACTCTCCAAGTTCAAGCCCCCTCTACTGTAGCCAGGTATTGATTTCACAAATCTTTGGATCAAGTCACTTTTTGGATTACTTAACTAACGCTTGTCTTTGAGGAAATTCAGAAGTCACAATATAAATTATGCTTCTTAATACATTAAAAATTTAACTACTGTATTTGATGGTATAATTACAGTAGACGATACGGGCATATTAAACACACACCCATTTCAATAATGCATATTTAGGCAAAATAACTTTTGTATTTTAATCGTGAATATGCTTAAAGCAAGCTTTCAATAGATTACAAAACACTGCAAAAGATTTTTGACTGTAGCAGAAGGCATCACTGTATATAAAACTCAAAACAGCAGTCCAGCTAAAATAAATTCAGAAATCAATACAGAAATCATTATACATGATTTCAGGAATAAAACATTACAAAAGAAAGCAAAGCCGAAAACATTTTATAAAAATAACAAGCTTTTTTCTATTGTTCATCTACTAGAGTGCAAGACCTAAGTACCACTCAAGGTAGAGAGTTAGTGAATGTGAGTGTATAGGGGGAGCAAGAATATGTCTCCGGCTTTCAATCCAGATATTTGGAGGTAACTGGTCAGATATGACTGTTTCCGATCATGGGACTGACGAGGCGGAGGAGGAGGAGCACGGACCACTATTTAAATTTATTTAATCTAGATTTTATTGTACATGAAATGTTACCAATTATAACTGGTTCTACTGGAATGAGAATCAATGGACCTGTATGACAAGAATTAATATTTAATTTAGACATAAAATAGGCCAGCCATTTTCTTATAATAGATTAGTAATGGAAATAAAAAAAAACTAGTCTGAAACCAACGATAATGTCAGACAGATCGACGAGGACTATGACCTATTATTATAAAGCTATTTACCAAGCAAGGTATAGATGTGGCTGAACGCCAAAAGTATCGGGCACTCAGTGAGGATCAAAATCGCTATTCAACTGTAATTGATCTAGACAAATTATTTTCTAAGCTTAGCTTATATGTGGTGCAGGGCCGAAAGTGTAAAATGAATTTCTAAGCGTAGCCTAGACGTGACACATGGCCGAAAGTGTGGAGCACCCGCGTATTTTGTTTTTATTTTTATTTATCTATTTATTTATTATCATTTTTTTTTCTTTTTGTAAAGTAACGTTAAAACAATGCCATGGCGTAACGGTTATTACCGGAATCGGTTGTTCGGCGTTCAAATTCTGATCGATTTCGATACGTTCATTTTCGCATAAATACTCTTAACTTCTGCCTCCAGCTGTGGCCTAAATAGCCTTGATCAGCAACCACTCTAGGAGGAGAACAACATTAAAACTAACAACCAGGGAGAAGGAAACGTGGAAATTGCTCTAGTATACTTTTCATGAAATCATGATAATTCACAGACGAAAAAAAGGGAGATCTATGATCGCTTACGTACAAACTATTTGGACATGAAACCGGTAACTCCCCACTTAAAAAAAACTTACTATGGAAATTACAGCGGCACCACCGAGCGCGTCGACGCTGTGGCACTATGCGCTACAGATGAGTTAAATAAAGACACAGAGAGAGAGAGAGAGAGAGAGAGAGAGAGAGAGAGAGAGAGAGAGAGAGAGAGAAAAGAGCGAGAGGGAGAAACATATCTTTGTTTAAAATTATCTTTTAAAAAGATGGCAATGTTTATATAATTTTATCATTGCATTGTACTTTTGCATGAGTAATCCGGATTTTTTTCCATATAATTAATTCTTATCGTACGTAAAACGGAAAAAAGCATTTCTGTTTTTTTTTAACCTTAAAAATAGTAACATTCACACAAAATTGACATAAAGCAAAAACAAAAAATACAGTAACTAGCATCCTAATTTTCCTGATTTAGTCCTTATATATTCCGTTATTATGGTAACAAAAAACATGTTCGCATACAGACATCGATTAAGGCTTTTTGCAACCATGATAATACGGGGTGTTGCAGCAAAATCCGACACTTGACAAAAAGAAAACGAAATAGGCAATAAAATAGTTTTCTTTTTGTCACGTGTCGGATTTTGCTGCAACACCCTGTAGAATATCACATTAGTAAATGGAGGACATCATGCTGTGTAACTGATAAATATATTAAGTATTATTGCGTTTTGTTTTATTCTGTTTTATTTTAACACAAATGCTCATAAAACCTATGACTATATATATATGTAGGGGGGGCATCAATCTCTCTGTTTTGCAGATTTCATTAAAAATCACAGACAAGGTATTATGGTTAAGGTTTTTTGATATAATTTTTTATGCGATTTTCTGATGTTTTTCTTTTCAGAACATGAATTATATAAAAATTGTCCAAATGTTTTGTTTCCGAGTGCTTTTTGCTATACTTTTAATCATCATCAAGGATAGATTTTATTTTACATGTGACTGAATATGTGTAATGTTTATGTATATGTGTAGAGTTGTATGTATGTTTTATTTTCCGAACACGGTAAGCACATTGTTGCCGTGTTCAAGAACACGACAACAATGTGCTTGCTGTGTTCGGAATATAAACATTTAGAACATTTTTATATGATTTATGTTCTGAAAAGAATAAATTATGGAATGAATGAAGGGAAGGGAAAAAAGAAAATTAAAAAAATGTGAAAAAGAAAGAAGTGGTAGAGGCTAACGATAGCAAGCCCCAGCAAACATTCACGCTGTTTACAGAGAGAAGGTATGCGGGACCTGATATACAAAGGCTCTAGCACTCGTAAATGAAATAAAGAGTGTGACTGGGACACAATTGTGAACCAGTCAACACTAAAATCAGCAGCACATTTTCTATTATTTATAAGGTGTTCACATTTGGAGGAACCATATGTATTCGGGACAGGTTCATGAGAAGCCAAGGTATGATTCCTGATCTTACTAGAAACGTGCTGTTTAATTCTCATGTCTAGACGCTGAGTGGTTCATATAGATATATATATCATATTTACTATATACATGTATGATCTTTACCTTACATATATGTGTGTGTGTGTGTGTGTGTGTGTGTGTGTGCGCGCGCGCGCGCGCTCGCTCGCTCGCTCGCGTGATTTCTACATTCCCCAACGCTGGTCTCTAAAATATTTTCAAATCTTTGACTCCTATAAGGTGAGCACAGGTGACGGAATCCCAGTCATCGTCTTAAAGACATGTGCCCCTGAACTCTCCTCTGCCCTCTCCAAACTCTACAATTATTGTCGCTCTGCTTCTTGCTTTCCTGCCTGCTGGAAGGCCCCCTCTGGTTCCTGTTAAGAACTCGGGAGAACCTTCAGAACCCTCCAATTATCGGCCTACCAGCCTCCTACCGATTTTTGGCAAAGTGTTCGAGGCCATCATCAATGCTGAAGTGGTTCAACATCTCATAGCCCACTGCCTATTCACCGACAGACAGCATGTCTTCCGCTTCTTCAAGTCTACGGCTGGCATGCTAACGACCATCACTGAGTATATATACCAGGCTCCTGATAAGAATTACGAAGCTCGAGCTGTTGCCCTGGATAGCTCTAAATCATTTGACAGTGTGTAGTGCACTGGCCTTCTGCGGAAGCTACAGGTCTATGGCATAACTGGACGATTGTTTAACTTAATCAAATCGTTCCTATCAAATCGCGTACTGAAGGTCGTACTGAACGGGCATGCTTCCAGATCCTATCATACGAACGCAGGTGTCCTTCAAGGCTCTATCCTTGGCCCTAGGCTTTTTCCGATGTTCATCAACAATCTCCCTGATGTAATCAGATTCCAAGAAGCCATCTACACTGACGACACGATCATTTACACCCACCTGGCTAAGAAATCTGTCGAGGCTGACAAAACAATCTTTGCTGCTGCTCTCGAAAAGCACCTCCAGTCAATAGTGAACTGGGATAAGAAATGTCTCGTTAATTTTAATGCTTCCAAAACGAAGCTGCTATTCGTTAACCAAATATAGACAATATTTACTACCTGCCATCAGCATGGAACTCTCTGAAAGTAATACACTGCGCCTCCTCGGCTTCACCCTCTCGGCTGATATGAAGTAGAACGACTACATTGAATTAATAGCTAAATCTACCTTGTCATCAGGCAACGTTAGTTTATTGTTGGGAAAATGATTTTCATTTTCACAGGGGTTTTAATCGACTGACGCTCTTCTCGTTAAGATTGTAAGAAGAAATCATGTATTCCCTAAAATTATAACCTATATTTTAAAATATTATGCTCTAAAATATTTGTTGTATTGAGCACACACACACACATACATATATATATATATATATATAAAGTTATTTCGTACTACAAAATGTGAATACATACTTAAGGAGGAGGACCATGGTGAGAAATTTCAAACTATAAAAATATATAGATTAATGATATCGCTTAAAACAATTGAAATAGAAAAAAAGTTTTAAAAAATCCAAAGATCCGCTTAAAAAAATAAAAAAATGGAAAACCCGAGGTAAGCCTTGCCTTTCATCCGACAGAATTAGTCATGGGTACATGTCGGAAGAAAATTTAAAATTCAGGGATGAAAAAAGGTAAGGTTCAGAAAATGTCGGAGAGAAAAAATTAAAAATATCCATCATGAACCTTCACCAAGAGACCCATATATATATATATATATATATATATATATATATATATATGTGTGTGTGTGTGTGTGTGTGTGTGTGTGTGTGTGCGCGCGCGTGTGTGTGCCACATTCTTCTCAAATAATAACATTAAGACGTGGGGTGTTGTTGGATTGTGAAAGAAAATGAGAAGCCTGGAGAAGAATGAGGAAACAGGACAATAAAAGAACAGGTTTCAGGAAGACGTAAAATGGCGGTTGACGTTGCATTTACGTTTTTGAACATCGTAAGAGGCAGAGAAGCAAGAAACCAAAAGAGAGTTCCATAAGTGTATAGCACGAAAAAAGAAACTCTTAGAATAGAACTTACGGTTACATCTAGCTATATCAACAGTAAAACATTGAAACTTATTTATTAATCTAATAGAATTAAATTCATGCGATCAAGATAACAAAGCAGAAAGCCCATTAGAACGATTGCCATGAAAATAATTATAGAAAAGACACAGGGAAACCGCGTCAGAACGGTTTGTAGAATTTGGCACTCACAGAACATATTTCAGGCAAGCGGGACAGTAAGAAACAACGTTTAACTTACATAACGACCTTGTGTAAATAGATTCAGAACAGTCAGTCAGTTAAGTGCCATACGTGATACACGCTTGGACGATAATGTCTCGAAAGAGACATGACTGACTGGGCAGAAGATTATCCCACGGTAGGTTGCCATTGCTTTCTGCGGTAGACTGGTTGCCGACCAAGGCTATAGAACCCAATCTGTTCTGCTATTTAACCCATAACTGGAAGGAAAAGACGGATTAATACCTTTTCCAAGGTATTTGCGCGTAAGTGAATGTAATGAATTCAACTGGAATTCGAACTCGACTCCCCGGTTTCTCGTTCCGAGTCGATATCCACTGTACCACAATAGTAAAGCGACAAACATTGCTTTGAGTTATGATTGTCCACATCCTTAATGTACATGGCACATAAAATGTAGTTGTTTGTATTCATCTCCATCATTTCCCATCCCAAACTAATAGGAACAAATGTTTATACCCAGCTGCCACTTATAAACAACTTCAAACAGTAATTCAGGACAACAGACCATGTTAATTCATTGCAACATTTTATCAGGAAAATATTTCATTCTCTCTACGTGTTAAAAACTTAAAATTCTCTCACGTCGAGCAGAATTGATCCATACGAGAATCAACATTAAGAGGAATTTTTTTTCTTTTGCTATATATAATAGACTCTTTGTGTTTGATAAATTGATACTCGATTTTAGTTCCTTATCTTTCTTTCCGTATCATATCAATCTTGAGTAAATAAGAAAAAAAAGAAAAATATTTAACACTACAGAAGGTTTCACTGAGATATATTGGATCTGGGTTTAGTTTATATTTCTTAAAGACTTTTTTTTTTATATTTCACCCCAAGCAAGGCAATAATGCTACTAAGACGTAAGTTAGTGAATGTGAGAATATATATTAAAAAGAAAAACATTGTGAGAGAGATATAACAATAAAAGAACAGAAATTCAGTTAGTTAAGCACAATAAGGGAAACACGCTTGGGCGATCAAGTCTCGAAAGAGACATGACTGACTGGGCAGAAGATTTTCTTGCACTGGGTTGCCATTACTTTCTGCGGTAGACTGGTTGCCAGCCAAGACTACAGAATCCAATCTGACCCGTTATTTAACCCATAACTGGAGGGAAAAGACAGATTAATACCTTTCCCAAGGGTATTTGCGCGTAAGTGAATGTAATGAATTCAACTGGAATTCGAACTCGGAAGAAGACAAAAGCTATTGCTTGATATTGCATGGGAATTTTCGAAAATCAAGCTACACCGGGAAACAAGAAGCCGGAAGAGAGTTCCACAAGAAATAAACGCGGGAGAAGAAACTGTCAGCATAGAATTTGCTGTTATATCTTGCCATTTCAACTGTAAAATGAGAAGACCTTGCCGCCAATCTAGTAATAATTTAAATTCATAAAGTCTACATACGAACGATGAAACTTATTTGTTAATCTAGTACGATTAAGATCATGCGGTTAAGATACCAAGGTAGAAATCTCATGAGAACAATTGTCATTAAATTTTTTATACAAGGCACATGGTAACTACGTTACATCGGTATAAAAGTGACTGAATTCAAGGCACTAGATCAGGACCAATAAGCTTGCAAAGTCTTCTTTGTATTTATTAAAAAATCTCTTAGATGATGCTGTCGTCAGCGTAGAATAATTAGCTGAGATTTAGTATAGAGCAAAAAAAAAAAAAAAAAAAAAAACTAAGCCACCCAGTGAAAATCGAACTGATTATTAAGTAGTAGAAACTAGTTTGTTGAGTATTAATCTATAAAACGCAAAACAAATACACGATGAGAACGCAAAAACAGTATATTTGGATTCAAGCGTAATTTTGTTTTGGTTCGCTTCTTCCGAAGAAATTTCATTTTAACTTGAAAAATCTTTAGCGAAATGATTGATTATAGAACTGAAAAATCATTAATAGCCAACCTAAATAGCTTATATTGGTGCCAAATTTTCCAGCAATTTTTTTTTTCTTTTATTAAATTCCGCTTTGTACAGTACAACTCATTCTAAGTGTCATCTCCCTTCAGGAAATAGGGTATCACGGCTCGGCTCAATTTTTCCCTTTAATATTTGTAAACTGTGCATCGCCATGACTATTCTGCATAAAGATAATAGAACGGTTTCTCATTCTCCAGGTTTTGAATTCGGAATTGTTCTTCTTCTACACTGATTGTCAACTAAGGCTAGAGAGTCCAGCCTCACCTCTTGTTGTTGGGAGTAAGAAGAGGTCACGGAAAACATAACCCGACAGCATCAATTAAAAATGAACATTTTATCAACCAAAATCTGAACTCCGCTCGGTAAATCCATTTTCGGCATTTTTGTTTCATCCATCCACACCTTCACAGTTAATTGCTACTTTATGTGCCGTGCCTCTCGGGACGTCGGCGATCATGGCTCTCCACCAACGTTCTTTTTTTTTGTAGTATTAATAAATGTTATATTTCTATTTCTCCTAAGCCATGTTCTGACATCTATTTAATCAAGCTCATTAAGTATATTATGCGTTGTTTTCCTCCATCGCTCTTGCCCTCTGTCTATCCCCTGAGTATCAGATTCTCCAAGCCCTTCTTCCTTATATTCCTTAAAAACCTCAATTTTCCCTTCCTGATGTTAAATATTAGTTTCCTTTTTATTTCCATTTTTCTTCAAAACTTCGTCGCAACTCACATGTTCTGTCCACGATATCCTTAGTATCCTTCTGTAGAACCACATGTCTACTGCCTCAAATGCTCTTTTCATCTTTGAGGAGAGTACTCACTACCATACGGGAACGCATATATCAGGTAGCGGTATGACAATGATAGAGAGAGAGAGAGAGAGAGAGAGTCAAACGCATACACACGTTTTAAGGGTTCAAAATTTCTGGCACCTGAAGAAGACCGAAATGTACAACGGCTGAAACGTTATGTCATTCCTTTCTTTCTTTTTAACCTTTATTAAGAATTTGTTTAAACAGAATTTCTACTTCCAGTAAACGTGGTAATATTAACTAAATTAAATTCGGAGTAAATAAAAACCAGCACGTATTTTGTTTACCAGTAGCTAAATCTGATTTACGCATAAGTTATGTGCCGTTTAACTTGGGTCATCAGAAGACAATGGAAATGAATGAAATAATTTTCTTGAAAACAGTTGGAGTAAATTGGAAGATCGAAATGTATTTGTTTACCGGTGGTGAAATTTGATCTAAGCATAAGTTGTGTGCCATTGAATTTAAGTCATCAGAACATATTGGAAATGAACGAATTAAGTTTTAGCAAGTATAAATCAAAATAGCGCTGACTAAGCCAGACACTCGTGATAAGCGCGGAAATGGCCTGGCTTATAACCCTCCGGGTTTTCTATATAAGTGCCTCGTAAAACTGAAGGAGGGAAAATTCGGATCACGACCGTGGAAGCGTACGGTTGTGTGTGAGATCGGGTCTCCCCGATAAGGGGGTGCTGACAAGAGAGACCAGAACCGTGTGTGCGCGCGGTTGAGTAAGAACGTGTCATCCCTTCCACTCGCTGGAGCAAGATTGCTGACAATTCGGACCAAACAACCTCCTAACCGAAGACGACTTTGTATGAAAAAGGAGAGTAGAATATATTTTATATTTTACTTGCAATTGGTCCTATTGTTTCAGACGGAGACTTTGTTGCATATTGTATTTGTTTTTGCTGGCGGTGACGACGGAAGGACAAGGAAGAGAAAGAAGATTATGAAATGATTATGTGAAACTGATGTTTTGTGAAGCGGTCAGAATGAGTAGTTCCCGACAAGGAGATTTATGATTAGAAAAGTTTAAGAGTCGCCCCGAATTTGTTGTGGATTGTTGAAGTTTAAAAGTCGCCCAAGGACTTTGAGAAGTAACGTCGTCGTAGCGGTCGCAGTGAAAAACCACTGAGTATATGAAACTTAATGTTCATCACCAGCCCGGCAATATCAGAATTGCATCAGTCGTCGTTTATACCAGCACCTTTGAAAGGCACCGTGGTCCCAGCGTTTTATTTGAGAATTGACTCTGTCAAAAGAGTCTGGAGAACATTGAGAATCCAGTGTGTGAGTTGTTATGCTAAAAGCTTTTACTTTCTGTATTCTTTTTCTTATAAAGGACGTTAACATTACAACCAAAGAGTGTTAAAGCAGTTTAGTACTCTTTTCCTTGTTTTTATTTAAGTTTTTTCTATTTCTTACTACTCTGTTTAGCTTTTGGAATGCTTCTGTTGCTAACCCAATACGCCTTCAGATTTCAGCGTCGCTCTTTCCGTCATTTGTTAAAACACTTCCCAGAAATACTGTATTTAAATCAGTTTGATCTATTTATATCTGCATTTTTAAAAAATCTATTTCTTCCCTAAGTATTTGCTATTATAACCACTTCAACAAATATGTGTGACCTTAATTCAGGTTCAGTATCTGGAGTATAATAAACGGAACTTCCGGTTCATACTCTTCAGAATTCCAGAGGTAAATAATTTCGAAAGCTAAAGTAGAAAATATTTTGTTGCTGTTGCTTACAGATGTTTAAGCCATTTCACACCATTCATGTCTCATGTAATTATAAAATACTCCGTGCTACCAATAGAATGATATTGACTCCCATTCTGTTGAAATAAGTAATATCACATCAATCAAGCGGCCTACATTTATTTCAGTGGGAATCATGGTATTATGGTAACAGAGCGAGTTAAAAATGTTTGTGACTCGCAGAAGACAAAAGTATGAAGATTGAGTTTTAACGATACGAAACTTTGTAAATGTGATTTTATAATTGCATTCGTGTGGATATCTTTTAGTTTTAAGAACCTATTGCGGTATCAAGTTGCTTGGTGTGAGTATCAGTTTATTGATGAGGCATGTTCTTTTATTTTTTTGTCTACTTTTATTTCTGCTTATTTGGGGGGGGGGGTTGTAACGTGATGCAAATAACGTTTTATGTTTACTGTGCCAAAAAAGCAACTTTCAAATTACTTTTCTTGCTGGGAAAAGTAACTGAGTTTAAACTTGTATACGTTTCTACATTATATAACCGCGTATCTGTTATAACTACACAAAATCATTGCCGCCCGCAAAATAGTTTTCAATACAATAAAAAATGTTTTAATAACACATATTAAATTTAATATTAATTTTTAACTAGTCTTTCTCCACTGTTCAACTGTCATTCCATTATTATTTAATTACTTGATAAATTATTATCAACCATTATTCATTTTTTGACAATTATTTCTTTCACCTTAATTTCAGTTGATTTTTATCGCAACCTTTATAACCATCATTCTACAATCTTTGGCGAACAGCGCTAAACGAAAATTTGAAACAAATACCTTTTCGATAATACTAGCCAAAATTAATGACATTGTTTTATCTACAGATAATGACAACATGATAAATAATTAAATTTTAATAAATATTGTGAAATTAGGAAAAAATGTCGGATGAAGTACAAAATGTAATTTATGACATAGATGAGAATAGCGTAAAGTCGATATGTGCATATGCGTGTATATTTACAGACTAGCAGTATAGCCCGGCGTTGCTCGGGTGTAATGAAAACTTTAAAACTAATCCATGGTCCTGGAGCTCAGACTCTTTGGACGTTGGCACGAAAGACTAAAAAGCAATAGTTGTTTCTAGATAAAGCGAAACCGTAGACTGAAAGAAAAATGAATGGATGTAAGTAAAATTTTGATTTCCTGGTATCGATATCAAATAAGTGTTTTTCGTCGTAAACTGAATTTTGAAGGCTAAATAAGTCCTCTGAGTAAATGGTATCATGGCTGAGACTAAGAACTACAATTATACCTACTTAGAGCCAAACCAGAAGCAAAAACTAAAATAAAAGAGCTGAAAAAAATGCAGACATACAGGCAGATAAACAGACACACACAAAAATTTTGCATTATATATATATATATATATATATATATATTATCGATTTTCCGCACTATTGTAAGAACTGCAACATTGAAACTTCTGAATATCGTTTCTTATGTCTTTGTCTATGAGTGTATCAAATTTAATTAAAATCGGACCACTCCTTCTATAACCCGATTGTTTCGATTATCGATTTTCGATATTTATCGGGGGGTACCTCTACACAAAACCTAGCTAAGAACACTTGCAGACGCTTATAGTACAACTATGTAAATTTTCAAGAAAATCGCTTCAGCCGTTTCGGTGTCTATAGGTAACGGACACACAGACACACACAAACACACAGACAAAGTTCCATTTATAAATAAGTTCAGATATGTAAAAATATATACAAGGTGCGATGGGTAAATTGCTACCATTTTATATTTTTAAATTTCGCGCATAAGCGTTGTTTGTTTTTGATTTTATCGATTGCACAGTATAGTAGGGTCAGTTGGGCTCCGTCTGTGAGAAAAAGAGCGCCATGACGCAATTCAGTGTGCTAGAAATTTGAAAACGGCATGTTGTACTGCTTGGCATTCGCGCCGGAAGCTCAAATGTGAACATTTCACAGTGTTTGGGTGGCAGTCTGAGGAGAGTGCATAGAATCTAATGGCGATTACGAAGGTGTTTGGAGTAATTACTAGCGATAACGACGTTATGCCTCCTTTCATCTTCCCACAGGGCATCAGGTTCAAGACAGGCTTACATCAAGAGCCTTGAGGATGTAGTGCTACTTTATGTCTGGCAACAGGACTCTGCACCACGCCACACCAGCAGGAGAACCCAGTCATAGCTGTCAGACAATTCCTGCGACCACATCACCTCTTTCATCTGACCACCTAACTCCCTAGACTGCAAGCCCTTCATTATTATATTTAAGGCGTAGTTGATCGAGAGACTAGCAAAACTCTTTGTAACAACAAAGATGAACTGAAGACAAGGGTTATGGCAGTATTCACCAACATAAGCAACGTGGTTGAAGCCGTTGGCGATTTTATTGAATAAATTTTACTCTTTAGCATTTCCAGAATTTTTGTGTAATTTTGGTAAATATATCTGTTAAAATGAAATCTCAGTGTTATTTTCATTTTTGCGTAATTTATACGACATTTAATCCATTGCACCTAGTATATATTTGTGTTTATAAGTAGGCATGTATTTTTATACAAACTATGTCTGTGCATATGTGTGTGTGTGTGTGTGTGTGTGTGTGTGTGTGTGTGTGTGTTCATCACTAATAAAACTGAACATCAAAAACAAACACAGTGCTGTAAAAACAATGTCAAATGAAATTGTATCCACAATATAATAAACAAAAACTATTGTGTTGGTCACACAACCACCACACTTTTTCGTAGATTACTATGTCACTCATCAAAACACAAATAACAATCACATTTATGTTTATACACAGAAAAATACGTTCCGTTGAATTTCACTGGTAATATTTGTCTAATATTTTTATTGATTTTTTTCTCGTCGGCATTACATCTGAATTAGATTTATGAAGAAACTGTCCAAAGTTCATATTTCGAGTCTATGATTTAACAAGAATCTTCTGTTTTGTAAAAATAATTTGTTTTGAATCGCCACATAGATTATTTAATTGGATCACCACGTAGATTATTTCTTTGGATCACCACGTAGATTATTTCTTTGGATCACCACGTCGATTATTTTACTCCAGTAGTTTTTGTTTGAGTTGAAATTTTGAAGGTTTTCTTGTATTGAACGTCAAAATCTTGTTATATTCTCTTTAAGTTATGTTTGCTATCCAGTTTGGGTTTTGCTGATTTTTGTTTCTTGTTTGTTTAGTTTTTTAATGTTCTCAAATGATGTGGTTTCCTTTAATTTGATAAAATTATTAGTGGTTCTGAAGCGCCAGTCCACAAGGTTTGAAGAAAGATGGTTCTGGCTAAGATCTATAGGCTTAATTCGCTCGAAGCCATTTTTAATCATTGAAATGAAAAGTGGTTGTATACAACTGACAGTTTAGATATTTCTGAATGAGTTTGCTACCATGCATGGCAACCATATGAAAGTCACGACCTGATGAAGCTATTTAAGAAGATGACTCGAATTATTTTATTAATCTTGTGTTCTTGTAGGGTGTTGTGCGAAAATACACATTCCACAGCTTATTCGCTGTTCAATTTCTTTATCGCCGATACTAAATTCTCTATAACTGATATATATACCAAGGTACTGTAATTACCCATGTATAATACACATTTTTCCACAAAAAAAATAATAAACAAAATTAGGAGAGAAATTGAAGACGCACAATTTATAGGGTTTGATTACCAAACAAGGGACGCATATTATGCATTTTCAACACTTTCAGCTCAATTTTAGGCGTGCGTATTATGGATAAAGGCGTATTGTACTTGGAGAAATACGGTGCTTGTCGGTTTTTTATTTACTAATTCTACATCCTGAATTTTTGTGATGGGTTCATTGTTTGTGTTATGACTGGTTTCATTTCGATAATTGTTTACTGATTAATTATAAAAATACAAGTGAATCCGTCAAAAATGACCACAATTGTTTGAAAGTTTTGAAATGGAATGAAACAAAAGTCTTGAAACAATGTATTGAGATTCAATAAAGCAGAGACAAAGAATTCACATTTAAAATAGAAGTAAATCAATCCATTCACTTCATATATTTTAGACGATCAATGGTATCTATAATTCATTGGTTACTTTTAGCATTATATAAATCGATTTTTTAAATATTTTTTTGTTCAATATATTTTCATTCTAAAAAATTTGTGTTTAAAATAACAGTGAAAGGGAAAGACTTCACGGGAGAAAAAAGTAACAGAACGACAAATACGGCGATGACTTAAACTTTTTGCAAGACGATCACTTAATAGACAACGGTATCTGAGTGCCTCACATGAAAAGTTTGAACAAGTAAGATTGCAATGAAAGAAGCGTAGGAGTAAAGGAATTGATTAATTAAACGGTTCATTTTGCTCATGAACTAATTTTGTCTGAATGCAGATATTTTATTTGTATAAGATATTAAAACGACTAAGGGAATTAATAATTCATAAATTTACTAACGTAAGTTGATTTACCTAACTTTTCACTGCTGATGTAACAGAAAATATATAACATATATATCTAACATTCACTATCATATAAGTGGGCAGCTCGGCGTGGTTCAATGGTTAGCAAGTTTGTATTGCTAGAACCTATTACAAATGAGTAGTGAGTTCGATCCTCACTGTGTACTCCTATACTTTCGACCTTGTGACACATCTAAGCGCGACTTACAAAATCAACTATCATATAAGTGTATTGATATTACAAAACAATTCAGCTTCCTTTGTTTTCTATTCGTTAATACTTTGCTTGGCTTTCAAAAGGCAACATTTGCTATCCCAATGCGTCTTCGGGTTTCGTTGTCATAATATCCGTCCTCTGATAAAACACTTCTTATGGGTTAGTGCTTGTTTTAAATATCTGTTTATTTGAACGTTTCTCTCTGTTTCATTAATTTCACTACCCATCCCGTTTTTTGTTTTGTTTAGTTTTTTGGGGGTTTTTTTTTTTTGTTTTTGTTTTTTTACATTAAGACTTTTGCCTCGTCATAACTTTCATTCCGCCATCATAAAATAAGACATTAAATCAGTTTTACACAATTATACCTTCATTCTTTACCCTTATTCTCTTCTCCGTCAATCTATTTCCCTCTTACTTTCTCTCAAATACAGTTTTGTTTTTTTCCCTCTCTCTCTCTTTCTCAACACTCCGACACTCACTCCTATTTCTTTTTTCTTTACTTATTTCCATCTCCCGTCGTCTGCCTTTTACCTTTTATTCTTTCTCTCTGTTTCTATTTCTATTTCTCTTTTCTTTTTCTTTTTTTTATTCTCTCCTCTCTCACGAATTTACACATTTTATATATTGCATCTTTTGAACATTTTTATATACCTTAATCTTTGTTTGCAATATTTATTAACAAAAAGAGACACAAATTAAATCTCAGGCGTGTATCACGTATGGCACTTAAATGACTGACATAAGTTAAACAAGGAATCAGTAACATAGGAGAAAGTTTTCTAGCTGACCTTTCAGCGAAAATAAACTTTAGTGCGATATTTACTAGCTTTAAATAAATTAGTCGAGCTCCATTTTATTTTCTTTCATATTATTCTTCTTTTCCTTCAAGGGCTGCTCCGACGAACTTAAGTCACTGGTGCCCACACCACAAGAATTTACTCATGCAACCGGACTGGCAACAAGATCCCACCCATTTACAGTTAGATCAACCAAATTTAGCCGACAATTCTATTCCTTCAGCTTCTTTTCTCTCAATTCCCGCCTGTGGAACTCCCTCCTATATACTTGCTTTCCTGACGGCGACAACCTCTAGAAATTTAAATGCAATGTCAATTCCCATCTCTTATCCACTTGACTCCAGTCCTTTCTACATTACTCTGTATATCGTCTTCCTTTTTTTCTCTCTACCTTCGCAGCTGTCTTCACACCTGTGTTCCCATCCTTCATTTGCCCTTTCTCTGACACCCAACTGTAACTGGTTCGTCTTTCTCTTCAATCTCCTCCTAACTAAACTTTTACTCTTATGTAGCCCCCTGCGCATCAGTGGCGGTACCGCTTTGCTTGGGTGAAACGATTAAAAAAATAAAAATAAAAGTGACCAAAGATACTTCTGAATAAAAAAAAATGACTATTTGATATAAAATATGTCTCCTGCCGTAACGTCCTTAAAATGACTCGCGTCTAATACAGGTGATAACTAAAAGGCAACTCGTAAGCTATTTACCACAACGCTGTAAACTAATCGTATTTATACGCATCCTTTTTTTTTTTTTTTTTTTTTTTTTTACAATAATGTTCCCTCTGTACAAGAGACATTCTGGTGATTACAGAGTAAGAGGCACAGTTTATTAGGATATGGAGAGAAGATAACGATCAACTCTAGACATGAACAGGTTAAGATTGGCGTGATCAGAGAAGTAACTTCCTGGAAGTCGGTCAACAATATAGGGGTTCGTGGGAAGAAGCTGCTAGAGTAGAACTTACATCTCAAAAATGTAATAGGGAGGGAATGAGGGTGGTTTTCTACAGTGTGTGTGGCAGGGTGGGTCTTAGCGTGAAGGTTAGAACAGTCGGAGCTACTGAATTTAATTCGTCTGAACAGTTTCCATGGAAATAGCGAGAGAGCAGCAAGATTCTTGTGACGTTTCGATTGTGGGATGTAGAATGGAAAATAATTCTTCACCCACAAGGACGCGAAGACATTTTTGGATTCTATCGGAACTGGAAAGTGAAAACTGGACAAATACAAGTGCTATCTGGAATAGGCAGGCAGGCTGGAATTTTTCAAGCGTACTGGATAAATTTATCGCTAGAACAAAATAATTGTGTCCTTAAAATATTATCAGAGTACTGCAAAAGTTCGTCCCCGATTTATATTAATACAAATTGAGCTCAACTTGACACGGGCGTTTGTTTTGGTGCCGATTTCTGATGTGTTTTCAGTTGCGAGTCAGTCTTTGCTGAATGTTGAGAATTTTTACACATACGAATCCCTTAGAATAGGTACCTTCACTTATTTGCTAAAACAACAGCATATGATGATGTTAAAAGGCCCTGAACTTAATAAAAACAAAGTTTTATTGTCAAAATGATTATGTTATTATTGTCAAAATGATTATGTTATTATTAAGATCAAACTATTTTTTAATTATTTTTTTAATTTTAATGCTAACACATTCGAAATTTTGTATAAAAATCTTCTTTTTTATTTCGTTAGCGTGTGACCAGATTTTTACAAGAGTTTACTACGATGAAACATTATATTACACAACTCACTTTTTGTTGTTGAAAAACACATTAATTTGGAAATTCTTGCAAAAATCAAATAATTTTCGGATTTTGATGAAACTTTCAGTACTGAAATTATTTTTGAAATCATTATTTTTGTAAAATTTTGTTAAAAATATTTCTTTTGTTTACATATGTTACCCCACCCACCATTAATTTCCTGAAATTTCTAGAAATTGACTACCGTTCCTGAACTTAATTTTATTCGTTAAATGCAGGACTCTTTGGGGAATGTAAATCACCTTTTTTTACTAACAGTTGATCTTTTTCAGAAAATCTTCGCCGAATAGTGAAAGCGAAAAAGTAATAAAACTATGTCATTTGTTTAATTCAGATAACTTTTAATTGCTTTTATAAACAGTATATATTAAGAATATCATATTATGAAAAACAAAGATTTTTTTCATGAATAATCATTTATCTTTTAATTATAATAATCTATAAAGTGTCAAAAATCTTTAAAATTTCTTCCAATCATCGTTCCAATTAGATTAAGTTAATAAGTGAAGATTATATTTACTAATCAAAAATTGAAAAGGTTAATACAAAACCAAAATATCTAAAATAATTAAAAGATTTTTTGTGAGTTTACAGATACCTAAGTTTTGTTTTGTTTTGTTTTTTGCTTTGTTTTTTGTTTTTGTTTTGTTTTGTTTTTTGTTTTTAGTTTTTATGAATGTCATTAACAGGTCACGTATTTCGAGGGTTGTCCCCCCTTACAGGAAAAAAACTCTTATATAAACTTTTTTTAGAAAGGTACAATTCTTTCATCTCGCTTCAGTGTTTCTGAATGCATTTTCTCTAATGCGCACACACGCGCGTGCGTGCACACACACACACATACACATACACACACACACACACATATATATATATATATATATATATATAGTTTAGGGTATTTGATTATACTTGGATAAAATAATAGTGTAAACAAATATGTAGTTAATAATATGTAAAGTACTATAAAAATTGATAAATAAAATAACTTTACCATGTCATAAACATCATGATAACAATTATTATTAATAAAAAGTACTATCAAAAACATATTGCAAATATAAATTAATAAATACCATAACATTTCATAAATATATTGAGTTACCTCTGCCATGTTGTATAATTTCATTCTCTGTTATAAAAATGTAAAATTAATTTAAAATAAAGTTTCTTATTAATTTATTTTTTACTTTTCAGGAAACATCTTCAAACGTAAAACGAAAACTAACTAAAATTCTGTAAAATATTATGTTAAGTTTTTTATTTTACTATGTAGTTAAACACAAAAACAAAACGTTCGCTTAAGTTACATACATTTTGGTTTAATTTGGTTCACCATACTTAGCATTTTTTGACAGATCCAGCTGTCAGTAAATCATTCGACACCTCAAATAACACTGATAACAGGACTACCGTGATTAAGAAACGCTTTTATAGTACATTTCAAGCAGTAGGCAAGTAATACTTGTTTCAAATGAAATAAAGGTAAACTTAAATTTGCTAATTTTACTATAATAACGTGCGAGCGATGTATAATTTATGTTTGCAAGATTTTTAAAACCGAAAGTTAGCTTCTATTTACAAAATGTGTCGATCGATCAAAAATGGCCGAAAAAGTGAAATTTTTTAAAAAATCTGAAAATTTTAGATTCTGATCAACTTAATTTCGGTTTGAAATACACCAGAATATTTTGTTTACTGAAAATTGTAAATTTAATCTTTTAGCTTTCAATTAAAGCTAAACTGGAAGCTTCAATAAAGCTTTTTTATTTATTAAAATTTATTTAAAATGTAAATATCGAAAATAAATGAAGCTATAGGTAAAGGATTACAAGTTGCATTTTCGCTATATTATACATAATTCATAAATTTCTGAAATGAGTAAGCGTTGGTATTGCGACAAGAAAATAACATTCAGAAGTTTCTGGTATATTCGACAGAGTGATTTAAACTGAAATGATCAACCACACTCCATGCAAACCTTCGGCCTCTGTCATCGTAGAGAATAAACCGAAGATTTCGTCAAAAGAGTTTGCTAAGAGTTTGAAAATTGATATGTCAACTGCTTTTCGTAATTTGAAAAGAGTTGGTTTCGTTTTCAAACTCAACATGTGAGTGCCATATTCTCTGATTAAACAGAACAAGATCGATTGTGTTTCTGT
Organism: Ascarosepion bandense; assembly: GCA_037127315.1. Taxonomy (NCBI): domain Eukaryota; kingdom Metazoa; phylum Mollusca; class Cephalopoda; order Sepiida; family Sepiidae; genus Ascarosepion; species Ascarosepion bandense. The sequence continues at coordinate 777,547 of JBBBDQ010001725.1, read as the reverse complement.
CGCGATTTCTTTGCTTCTACGCCACAAAAAGGAATCATTCTTGGACAAAATTTTCCCAGGTGATGAAACATTTATCAGAATGTTCAACGCAAACAGAGCTGGTAAAAAGCTCGTAAATGTGCAGAACCACTGGTTAAAGCGAACTTGCCTTTAATCATGACGTTTCTTGTCTATTAAGATGGGGATTGTAGATAGATAATTCACTTGGAGCATCTTCCAGTAGTCACAAAAGTAACTGCAAAAAAGTATTGCGACCAACTCATAAATCTCAATGTGGCTATTCAAGAAAAACGACCGATTTTGGCAAATCGAAAAGATATTGTTTTCTACGACGACAATGCAAAACAGGCCTTGCAGAAACAAAGAGCTGAAATGGGGAAACCCTCCAGTACCCACCATATTCTTTTCACTTGCACGACTGTGGAGGTCAATTGACATCACTGTTTCGAGAGATAATGCGATCTGGGAACTTCTCATTCAATAAAGCCATCGTTGCATTGGTTGTGTAGCATGTGGTGCGTCCTGTTGGAACCAAAAATCTTTGACATTTATAACATTCAATTCAGACTGTAATTATCATGACTCAACTAATATGATTCAATAGGGAAATTAATAAAATTTCACCAATAACTCTGTTTTATTTACTGCTAACTTCGATCCGTCTTAATGGAACAACCTATATAAATAAATAAATAAAAATAAGATTAAAAATAAATTAAAGATAATAAAATAATTAAATAAATTGCATTCGTATTTGCCCGGCTTCGTTCGCAATAATCATTTCACATGATCTCATGCCAGATATTTTAAACTTACAGCTTCCCATAAAATGCCAGCACGTAAAAAAAGGAATTTTAATTTACAATCAGATAATACAGAGGTTCATGATAATCCCTGCGATATTCGAAACTACTGGAACAAAACGATAACAAAATTTATTGATTTCACTATGTTATATGAGTCATGGCAGTCATGTGTAAAAAATAATTTTGTCTAAATATTCGTCAAAGATTCAATGGCCAACCTCTACTCGATGGTCTAAAATTTTGATGACGTCATTGCATAGCTGCTTCTCAATATCACCAAAATATATGCGTTATTATTCCATGCTTCAGCTGTTGGTTTGTTGGTTTGTTTGCATAGACTTCGCTTTCGAGATTAGCTCAAATGAAGAAATCTAAAGGCGTCAAGTCGCGTGATCGTGGTGGTTAATTGACATCACTGTTTCGAGAGAAGACGAGACATGGGAACTTCTCATTTAATAAAGCCATTGTTGCATTGGCTGTATGGCGCCATTTTGTTGGAAACAAAAATCTTCGACATTCATAGCATTCAATTCAGGCCATAATTGCCGTGACTTAAATAACATGATTCAATAATGAAATTAATAAAATTGTACCAATATCACTGTTTTATTTACTGCTAACTTCGATCCGTCTTAATGGAACATCTTAATAGATGTTTTTATATATAACATTTTGTTTATAATTTTTTGATCGCGCAAGAACTTTTGCAATGATCTATTATTTGAAAAATAAATATTTATTACCGAATAAACTCCGTGGTTGTAGTTGGGGGCTAAGAAAACAATTTAATCATCCCGGCGCTTCTAGTAGTCTAACTTTATTATAACATAATATTAAATGTAAACGAGTGTTTTTATTTGTTTTTTACTGAATTCCATCCAGTAAAATGTTAAAGAGTTAATCAATGTATAGGTCTAGTCAATGAGATGTAATATGAACGAATAACAAGGAAGTAGGAAGTGAAGATTATGAGGATATAGCGGACAGATAACGGTTAACCCTAGACTTTAAATGGTTAATATGGTAATGATCAGGAAAGCATACATGAGTGAATCTGTCCCACTTAATATCGGTTTTTAGGAAGAAGCTGTCTGAGTGAAATTTTCTTCTTACAAATGGAATACTGGGGGGGGGGGGGGGTAGAGTGATTCAACTCTGCGGTTGTGGCATTAGCTGTAAAGATCTGAACTAAATGGAAGTAATCATATACTGGCGACGATGTGTCTGTGAGAAAAGAGGCAACAATGTTGAAAATATGACACCACCTTTATATGACAGACTAAAAATAGAAGAATTGAGAATCTGAAAAATCATCTGGATATTGAGAGAACAAAACATTTTGAAGTATAAACGTGGCTGTTCTAATCGTAATTATTAGAGCATGCAAAATAGATAGAAATGGCTTTCTAAAGAGATTGGATAAAGTGAAACCATAAAAAACACATAATTATCAAGATTGTTAAAAAGACATCTGGAGCATTAAAGAGACATTTTATCTTCAGAGAATGCCTTTATTTATTGTCAATGTGAAAACTTAATGAGTTTATATATATATATATATATATATATATATATATATATATATATATATAAGAAAGTGAAAGAACACGTAGATTACAAACCCACAATTCAAGCATTTACTTTGATATTTTATATAGACATATATATATCCCTTCACCATCACCGGGTAAACCAGGAAATTACACGTATCATGATGGATGGATGTTTTCTCAAGGAGGCCCCCTACAGTGAAAACCTATTAGCTTTCAAGCTCACCCCAGACCCCAACTGAAACATATACAGAATCCATCAGTAAAGACGCTGGTCGGTTCCTTGTACCGCCTCAGAGAGTATCTAATTCCTCCAGTAATGAGTTACCTCTACAAGAGTCAGACCAGATCAAAAATGGAATATTAATGCCGTATCTGGATTGAAATTACCCAGTTCTCACTTACCTGTCTGAACAGGGTTCAAAATCGACACCGCGTCCTTATGGGTGATGAATTATTTTTCACCCTGCAGTCGCTTCTCCACAAATGAATCGTCGCAAGTCTCTCACTAATCAATCGCTATTTTGTTATTAAACGTTGTCTCAGCAAGACGTCGATAAACAGCAGCAAAGGTTGTATGACTCGGTTGCTTTTGGTCTGGAAACGCAATCTGATAAAGCCGTGCAGCCTAGCGTTCATTACCCTTCACATAGCTGTGTGTAACAATCATATCTGCCTGCTCACGATATGAATATCCGACGAGTGACATTTAACCTTTGCAACTAAGACTCTCCATGTCACGTACAAAGAAACTAATCATCCTCATTCCCTTTGTATTCTATTAGTAAGAAGGAAGCTCTACTCAGATAACTTCTTCTCTGCTACTGCGATGTTTTCCCGATCAATAAAATCTTAATATCTCACAAGATCCGGACATTTTTCCAGCTTTTCAATTTCTATCAGTTTTATTCTGTCATCTTCATAAAGATCCATATTTTCTACTGCAGCCTCTTTTCTAACAGACGTAATACCACAAGTCTATCGGTAATATGTTGCTATTTCTATGGCAAAGGTTCAGACGAGCTCCAATTTTTAGTTCTACCAGATCAGACCTTTGCAGCTAAGACCCACGATGCTACGTCCACAGAGTTGAGTACCCCATATCCCATTTTTAATAAGGCTTACGCCCACATCACGTTTAAACACCGGTTTTTGTAAGATCACCAAAGTTAAGCAACGTCGAATCTGGTCAGTACCTTGATGGGTGACCGTTTAGGAATAACAAGTGCCGTCAGCTTGGATGTTCATTTAGTGTAATTAATAATGGCTTGCTTGTTAATCAGGGAGTTGAGTCCTAATTCTAGTTCGTTATATTCACTTACGTGCAATTAACCTTAGGAATCCACCTCCTCTCCTCTAGCTATAGGCTAATTAATAAGCTTGGTATCACTAAAACGTTATCTCCCTAATATTTCGTGAGACTTTTTGTCTTACAAAATATTTTCTGGTTTTAAATAAAAAAGGGTTGATAAACAGTAAAGAACGAATCCATCGACCATTTATAAGAAGGAAGTTCCATTAAGACAGCTTCTAACCAAGAATTACTATATTATGGAACAGATTCCGCATGGATACTTTTCCGAACATTGCCATCTTAACGTCTTCAAGTCTTGGGTTAACCGTTATCTATCCTACATAGCCTCATAAACTGCACTTTTTAACTCATCTTCATACCCTCCTAAAACATCATTCAGTAAACCTCGACATTGACTATCTCTCGTGTCTTATATTAGATAAACATTAGGGATATACGTGTGTGTGTGTGTGTGTGTGTGAGAGAGAGAAAGAGAGAAAGAGAGACAGAAATACTTTTAAAAACTTTAGAGCGGATTCCTCACACCAAAACAAGCACAAAACTCCTCAAAAACATATATATTCCACCCACGTCTATTGAACAGGTGTAGAGGCTCATCCCTTGTTCCCTGTTTAGGATGTGGTTTCCGGCTTTCTCTTTTCCAATCTTTTCACTTTTTTCTTTTTTCTTATTTTTTTTTCAATTGGAGTAGATTGACTAAACTATCACCCGGTTCACACTCCACCCACGTCTATTGAACAAGTGAAGAGGCTCATCCCTTGTTCCCTGTTTAGGATATGGTTTCCGGCTTTCTCTTTTCCAATCTTTTCACTCTTACGTAGTCCCCTGCACATCAGTGGTGTTGCCGCCTTGCTCGGGGGGGGATATGATTAAAAAAGAAATATCTGCAAATCCTTCGTTTTTGAGTTATTAAGTTTACAGAAATTTTACGATAGACGGCACTGTGTTGCCATGTTGACTAGGTTACATATGTCATTCGTGGTTAGTTTGTTGTCAACGTTTAACGCGTGTAGTAGTGAGTTAACTGAGAAGTGTTCTGTTAAGCAATGGCAGGATATTCATATCGTGAGCAGGCAGATATGATTTTTACATACGACTGTATAAATGGTAATGGACGCTAGGCTGCACAACTGTAACAGTTTTGGTTTCCCGGCCGAAAGTAGCCGAGTCATTCAACTTTTGCTGTTGTGGCGCAGTGGATATCGGCTCGGAACGAGAAATCGAGGAACCGAGTTCGAATTCCAGTTGAATTCCTTGCATTCACTTACGCGCAAATACCCTTGGGAAAGGTATTAATCCGGCTTTTCCCTCCAGTTATGGGTTAAATAATAGGACAGATTGGGTTCTATAGCCTTGGTCGGCAACCAGTCTACCGCAGAAAGCAATGGCAACCTACTGCGGGATAATGTTCTGCCCAGTCAGTCATGTCTCTTTCGAGACATGATCGCCCAAAGCGTGTATCGCGCATGGCACTTAACTGACCGACTGACCGTAAACTTAATAACTTAAAAGCTAAGAATTGCAGAACATATTTTTGAAACAACGTATATATATATATATATATATATATATATATATATATATATATATATATACTCGTTACATTACTCGGACTATTGTCCTCATCTGTGTTGCCATTTGCATGACGTTTCGTCCGTTGCACGCTCCGTCCTTCTTCAGGTGCTAGGAATTTCGAACCGAACTCTTTGTTACAATCACTGAGATATATCATTCTCATTACTTGCGTGAATCCTCTTTTGGTAGTTATGAGTTATCTCCCTCTAACCAGACTCTCTAAGTTACTTGTTCACCACTGTGTAGCTTGGTATTAAACTCACAACTCTTTGGGTCAGTCACTAGAACTAACCAACATCTATATCCACAGAGCCATGTGTCCTTAAGGTAAGGCTACAAGAACATCGCAAGGCCGTAATACGAGGGGAGAAAGAAAAATCAGGCGTAGCTGACCACATATGGAGGGAGAAAGAGTATCACTGCCATATGTAATGAAGCTGAAATAATAGACATAAAACGCCACTGGAAACTACGTAAATTTAAGGAATCAGCAAATATGCTAGGCTACAAAAATCTCCTAAGCCGACCAAGCTTAGCGTTTAATACAATATGGGAACTAGTAATACGGAGTGCCAAAGAAAATCATTAAAGTCAAAATTGCAATATGAGCTCTGGTGAAAAATATTAGAGGAAATCATCAACATCAAAAACCTGCAATATCACCTGACAAGCATTATACTTGTATAATATATATATATATATATATATATATATATATATGTGTGTGTGTGTGTGTGTGTGTGTGTGTGTGTGTGTGTGTGTGTTTACAGTTCTAATTGATTTTATCCTCTTTTAGAAGAAAGTCTCCCTTTTGACATAAACATATTACAATGGCAGGAACTTGATAAATTATAGTTTTTGACGATTATAGTGTTACACAATAATTTACGTTTATAGTTTTACACCATGCATTAATTATCACAATTAATAAAGCTGATGCAAATTATTTTGGTCAATTGACTCTTCGACATAATAGTTAATGCCAGATTATCACGTTCGGACATGAATTGCTCTCATATATATTTTTATTGACACAGCCCTACTTTTGCTTTCTTTACAGATTGCACCAGAAATAAATTGGTGGCTGTAGATATCTTACGCTCAATGCCCTCAATTCTGTGTGACATTCAGCACGATGGGAATTATTACCAAGAATGTAAGGAACGATTCCACTTTCTTTTTTTTTTAATTATTTCTATTATTTCTAAAAGTAATTGCTTTTTATTCTTTTTTTTATGTTCGTGCAGTTTAGTTTTATCAGACTTTCTCAGATGTTTCAAACATCGTGACTAAAACAATAATTATTCTTGTTCAATGCAGTGACTGAAAACAGAAAACTAAATAACAAAATGGTGGTTAATAGTTTTGTGAAGGACACAAAATACCCTATAGACCAAAAGTTTAAAGCCGTCATCTGCATTTAATAATTAGTAAGTTACGTAATCTTTTAGTTTATTCCTACAAAGTTAGGATTCTGAAACTATTTAATCTATTAGTGCATGGCGTTCAGCTATTTAGGTGATTTCCTAAAAAATTAAAATTGGCCATTAAAGTCTACCATTAAGGTAGACTAAGGTAGATTAAGAAAAAGGGCTAAAATTTTAAAAAAACTTTATGTAGTACTGGGTTAATTTCGCTATTATTATTATTATTATTATTATTATTATTATTATTATTATTATGTCATTTTTCATCATATTTCGATTTCTGCTATGGTCGCACTACCAACAGAGTCTGCGGGAAGAACTAAGGCAGGTGGTGGTGTTGTTATGGCTTCATTTCATGTTTTTCTATCTCCCCTATCATCCCTAGCGTTACATAGACAAAGTTTTCCTTAGTGTGTGGGCTGTACTTAATAAGACAATTTTTTGTATATCTCTTAAACTGGGGTTTCCAGGGATTTTTTCAATGTGTTGTTTTGTTCCATTTTTTATCATTCCAAGTGCACCTACTATCACTGGCACGACTCTTGTTTTCAATTTCCACATTTTTTTCTATTTCAATTTCCAGGTTTTTATATTTTGACAGTTTTTCGGATTCCTTGGTTGCTATGTTACAATCCGCTGGACAAGCCATATCAATTAATAGACAAGTTATTATTATTATTATTATTATTATTATTATTATTATTATTATTATTGAATATACGATAAAGCCCTTCAAGAAGACAAAGTCCTTCTGGGGTGAAGTGAGCTGGTAAATTAATTTTGAAAAAGGCAGGCAAACTTCAATTATTAGGTGACTCTTCGAAATCTGGATGGTGTTCCAAACTTTTGAACTATTAGGAGTATCACTGACTTAATAAGCGTAACAGAGGTTGGTCTTAAGAAAATTGTTTCACCGGATTGAAACTTCGAAGTTTGGCTTTGTAAACCCTGCATTGGTGTTTGGATCCGTGTTCTCGCAGCCAATTACACTCACACCATTGGCTCTGGTAAAAATTGCTAACGAGTATGGTAAATGATGTGGGTTAAAAGGCTTATGTAGATCTAGGGATAACTTATTGCCAATACACACGCACGCGCACTTAGTCGTAAATAAAATTTTCCATGCAAGAATATGCATGATTGTATAAACAAAACAAATCAATAATAAAATAATAATAAAAATAAAATGATAGTAAAACTAATAATAATCAAAACAAGTTAAAACAAATCAATAATGCGAGAGAAAATCACACGAATGAAAAGTTGCTATCGAAGTTGACTATGAGAGTAACAGATGTCTTCTGCCTAAATACATAAGTCATTGGCTCATTTACCAACTCTATTCAAATGTGATGAGAGACTGTGTTTAGCCACTGGGAAGATTATTCAGTGAAAATAAACACTCAACTAGAATTCGAACCCCTTCTCATACGAAATATTAGCTCCATCTGCACACATATTAGGGGTGTAACAAAAATAATGGCCGCTCAGTGTCGTATTTTGAAAAACCATTTTAACATAGTATTCACGGTATATATTAGGTGAATTTTGCTATACATAATAATTAATGCATTCTTTTTAATAATTTTAAAATTATTTTCAGACAGAAATATTATTGAAGCATAGAAGCTCTTAATTATGAAAATAACAAAACATGATCTTCGTTTACTTTTCTTGCATGAGTTCAAACTTGGGTACAGTGCCTCCCAGACTTCTGCCAATATCAACAGAGCCTAGGTAGATGGGTCCACAAGTGATTGGACAGTACGAAAGTGGTTTCAGAAATTCCGTACAGATATTGGGAGCCTTGAAAATGAAGAATGTAGATGACAGTCATGCAGTCTTGACAATAAACAATTTCAAGCAGTTGTTGAGCAAAACCTACATCAAAGTGCCAGAGAAATGTCTCAGACGCTTGGTGTCAGCCCTACGACAGTCTCATGCCATTTGCATAGTATTGGCAGGTTGGAAAAGCTCGATAAATGGGTTTCTCATTATCCAAAAAAAATCAAAAACTTAAACGTTTGAAGTGTGCTCGATACTCTTTCTGTATAACACCAATGATCCATTTCTTGGTCGAATAGTCACTTGTGATGAAAAGTAAATACTTTATGATTACCATAAACGATCAGGTCAATGGCTTGATTGTAATGAGTGCCCCAAACATTTCCCAAAAGCAAATATTTATCAGCAAAAGATTATGATGACTGTCTGGTGGTCTGTAATTAATGCTCTCTGGAAGCCAATCAGAACATTAATGCAAAGCTTTACTGCAATCAACTTGCTGAAATGCATACACACCTGCAAAAAATGAAACCTGCATTGGCAAATCGACGTGTCCAATTCTGCTCCACGATAATGTTCGGCCACATGTTGCAAGAATGACATTGCAAAAACTCACAGACTTGGGATACAAGAATTCACTACATCCTACATGTTCTCCTGATCTTTCACCTACTGATTATCATTTTTAAGCACTTAAGCAAATTTCTATATCTTAAAACTTTTAGATCCAAACCAGAGATGGAATCAGCTTTCAAAGATTTCGTTACATCACAGCCAATAATGTTTTATCAACGAGGAATAAATAATCTCGTCGATCGATGGCAGAGGTGCATAGATGGCCGAGGCTCGTTTTTTGACTAATCTCAACATTTCAGCAGTTAAATTTTGACTAACCTCAACATTTATGCAGTCAAAGTTTCAAAAATAAAATTATGTTTCTGAAATTGGCCATTGTTTTTGTAACCTAATATTATATCCGAGTATGCCTGTCTTCATCATGCTTATACACAATCCTTGATACAGACACCGGCTTAGGCACATTTGTGTTTGTTTAATATTCACAGAGTCAACTTGGAATTTATAACTCAACTATCTTAAGTGGAATTTTTTTTACAGTTTCTGGGAGAGAGTGTATAATCTGACGAGTTCAACTCTATGAACAAGGCCAATTCGTTCAAACTTTTGTAAACAACTTCATCGACAGCTTTCCTACCGTTTCGTCTGTCCAATTAAACCCACAAAAATTGAATTAACCTCTGGGTGAGTTTTTCAGGCACTTTTCAATGCTGTCGCACGCTGTGACCATTTCCCCTATGCCAATATTATCAAGACGTCACGCCCTTGACAAATCGACAATGATAAGATTCATGGTCTGTACGCTAGCGATCTAACCACGCGGTTACACACTTACACCAGCTACACATACATAGTTTGATACACATATATATATGGGGGTGGGCATTGAGCACTTTTTATTATTTTGACGTATCTTTAGTAGTTTATTACTACAAGTTCCCTGTGTGTAATTTAGTAGTTTACAGTTTGTATATGTTCTAACGTAATAATGATAATATATATATATATATATATATATATATATATAACCAGAAAAGAAGACACTTATATGAAAACAAGAAAAATTAAAAATAAAGCTGAATCGCATTACCTTGTCAATTATCTTTAACGAAACTTGTATTAAAACGAATTGCTTCCCATATATATATATATATATATATATATATATATATAAAAACTTGGCTTTGAATTCAACATCTACAGGCTACAGTTTCATGCTAAATGCAATCGTCAGGCCATGTGCGTTGTGTTTTTGCTCAACTATTTATATATATATAAGTTAGCGTTGCATTGTGTGTGGTCTATTGCTTTATTCTAACGGTTATTTTTGGTTTTCGTTGATAGTTTCAAATTATTCAGAGAACTATGGAGTAGAAAAAAAATACTGTATTCGAATGCATTTTGGGGGCTATTTGTAGTATTGCTAGTTATTTTTATTTATATTGAATTATTTTGTTGGTGGTTGTTATTACTGCATTTTCTAGTGCTTAGATGTGTATTTATGGTTTGTTAATTTATTATTTAGTTTATTTTTTCTTTATTACTCATTTATGTTACTAATTTATTTTACATGTTTTTCTTTATTTTATTTTATTATTTTCGTTTATTCTTGTTCGTTTTCAGTTTTCGATTTTTAAGTAGCATGGCAAAAATTTGTTTTCGTGTCTGCATTTTGAGACGAGCTCTGATCGTTTGTTCAGTATTTTTTTTTTTGTTTTTTTTTGTTTTTATTTTTTGTTTTTTTGTCTGGGTAGGTAATTATAGCTATTTATCAATAGATATATATGACATGTTATCGTCGTAAAGACCAAGGAAATCGTGATAGTGAATCTCTTATGCGTAACATTACATTTTATTTAACTCCGGACTTAGTCAATGGTCGTCGGCGAGTGTGTGTGTGTGTGTGTGTGTGGCCCAGGGAATACCTCTCGAAATGTGAATCCTACATTCTCGTGTGGATGCAAGAAACTCTCATACTTCTGGGGTAGGTGTATCTAACTGCCATATGTTTTTCTCACACGTGCAAGTCGTAGCCGCAGCCGGGTCTATTGTGTTAACTTATCGGAGTCAGTAAACGAAATATTTTGAGCACGTACCGGTGTGTAAGAGGTTATTTCTGAGGTTAATCTGCCGATGCTTCTTGCTTTGGGGTCGACACACTGAGTGCAATAATAATATCTGGAGTGAGTTCTATACTAGACACAAGAAAGGTAATGAATTTTAGTGCTTAGTGAAAATATAAACTACTTTGAATAAGTTTGAATTCTTGAAAAAATATGTTTTTAAAAAATTAGTTGCATATTTAACGTCAGAAGAACTGCATTTAGCTCACTTGCGCTATGAACCCATCTATATTCAGTAACGTAACTTGACCAAAATATATCTAGGGTTTGTGGGTGAATGTAGGCAAAGTACGTTATCTAGTTACGTGATTTAAGTATGCGTCATGCTTACGGGGCATTGGACATGAAAAAGATGATTAGCTGTTCACAATAGACATTAAACAAAGAAGTCAAAGGTTAAAAAGAGGGCGGTTTTATAACAGTCCTACCTTTACCTGTGCTCCGATGAATCGGGTTCCGTTGCTCAACCTCTCATCCTATTCTTATCCTACACCCGAATAAACTCAGAACGCTTAGCCACAATAGAAGTTTGTGATATAATTTGACGCCCTAAACATGTAGGTATTAATGATTTTAATAGTGCAGAAATTTACTGGATTTCATGGATGTAAAGATTGTGAGATAGTGGGATCTACCTATTCACCTTGAAAGTTAGTATTCGAAATTCTTGTTTTTAATGAAACACAACGACGAAGTTCGGGTTCTGCTGGTAATGAGAGTAGAAACATCACTATCGAATATCAAATATGTATTTATACCAGTTTTGTTAAGTATGCAAGTAGACTAACTCTAAGGACGATACTAAAGAATCGGGGGATAATTCGTAGATAATTACACAAATTCTTTTTTCCGGACTAACCATCGGTAACTAATTGAAATAGCTAGTATATATATATTGCATGCAAAATTGTATTGTTTGGGGATGACACACTGAGTGCAATAATAATATCTGGAGTGAGTCCTATACTAGACACAAGAAATGTAATGAATTTTAGTGCTTAGTGAAAATATAAACTTTGAATACTAGTTACAATGCGTTCGGGCTCTTCACATTAGACCTTCCTTGTGTCACACCCACGTCTTAATGGAGAGATGAAGTAAATATCTATACGAGCTTCTATGTAGGAAATGAAGTCAGTACTGTGCTAATGTTTCCAGTTAAAATGCTTGCTTTGATAATCAGAATTCGAAATACTGGCTTCTGTCTCGACTCAGACACAAACTTCAAGCGCAATTACAAAACTATCTGCTTTCATGTATCGTGTCTCTTCAAAATGTGGCTGACCTTGGCTCTCTACAACTGTTTTTCGTCTTACTATCCAGCTAATTCCCCGTTTCACCATCCATTTACACAAGATCCTTAGGTAGGAGTTTATTAGCTATTTTCCTCTGCTCTTCTTACCATAAATTATGTTCACTGAATATCTCCCTTCCTGTGTCCCAGAAATTTCAACTGATTCTAATTACAGATGTTTTTGTTTTTTGGGGTTTTTTGGGTTTTTTTTTGGTTTTTTTGTTTTTCGCATTTTTCTTAAAACTTTCCAGTCGCTCGCTTGCTCGGTCCATGTTATTCTCAGCATCCTTCTGTAGAACCATGTTTGCCTCAAATCTCCTCTTCATCTCTGAGAAAATTTTCACCTATTCATTTTCATATAGGAGGGTTTATATTACATACCTGTTCAGCAACCTTCTCTTCGTTTCGAACAAAATTTTTCTGTTTCTTAATAATTTGTTTAGCTTTTAGAATATTATGGAAGCTTATTCCAATACGCCTTCGGTTTTCCAGGTCACATTTTCCGTTTGCCTGTTATAAAATTTCACATATAGGTATATTTCTCTATCTACCTGACTCTGACATCCCTAATAACATAGCTAACATCTTAGATTTTCAATTCTGTTTGCTTAAAACTATGCATTCTGTCTTATTACAATTTATAGTTATTCGTTTCTTTGCGCTTTCTTTAACTACGTTGTTTTAGAATGCCTGCAATATTCAGTCTGCCATTGACATGTGGTCATCTGCGTTATCTTATGTTGTCAAGATTGTATTCAACAGTAACTATCAGACAGACTGATGGATATAAACTAAAACAGACTGATATATTTTTTACATAGCCGTTTCTGAATACCCCGCTGTACAAAAAAAAAAAACACGCATATATAAACGTCACAATTTCGAGTGCGTTCACAAGAAAATATCGACTTGCGTACGGAATGTATGGCTTGGTAATTATAAAAAAAAAACTATTGGCAAAGGAATATCTGGTTAGGGTTGAGATTAATCATGGCAAGATTTTGGCGTAAAAGTCATTTATAATTTGTTGGCATCTTGGTAATGATCTCAATTTTTGAGAGTTGCCAGGAAAACGTTTTCATGAATAAGTATCAGTTGAGTGTATGATGCCGGACTTGTTAACTTGGAGGCAAAACAAAAATTAAGGAAAACATTTATTATGCACTCGAGAATAAAAAACTAAATATAGAGAGAGATTGCTAGGCTTATTCGTGTTATATCAAATTTCGTTTTCCCTATCAAGAGCCTCAAGGCCATATATTATTTTACTAAAAGCTGAGTATTTATTTACTAAACGCAGTGTATTTACTTACCAATCTGGTGAAGACAGTATGAAACAAAATCTATTGAATTAGCCTCTGAGAGAAGCTTGTTACCGAGCTCACTACGGTAGGCACCTGTCTCATGAATATACTGCATCCCTTCAGGACATAGGTGATCAGGGTTGATATTATATAGCAGTTCAGCAATCTTTTCTTTGTTGAGAACAACATTTCCCGTTTCTTAATATTTTGTGTAACTTTTGGAAGCTTATTCCAATACACCTTCGGGTCTCTATGTCACATTTTCCGTTGCCTGTTATAATATTTTACATATAAGTAAATCTCTGTATATGCTTGATTCTGACGAACCATTCTTCTTCCTATCTCATGTGGCTCTTAGCAGTTTTTCTCCTTTTTCTAAGGCTATTCCTTCCCCGTTCTGTCATTCATTCACACAAGTTAGTCAGGTAAATGACTCACTTTATTCCCTTGTCTATCATGCGCTCAGTATGTTCTATGTGGGATAAGTTTTTCAAGCTTTCATTGCTCAGCATACGTCCAAGAAATTTCTGTTGTTTTTTCCTGATTTTGAATATGGGTGTTTTTTGTTGCCATTTTCTTTAACAGTCCCTTCTTGTTTACTCGCTTCGTTCATGGCATTTTCATTATACTTAGGTTGAACCATATTTCTGCTGACTGATTTTTTCCTCATCCATTTCTAATTAAACTTTTCCGTTTCTCAGTAAATTGCTAAACTTTTGAAATGCATCTTTCGCTAGTTCAATACTTGTTTGGATCACGGTGTCACATTTTTCGCCTTCTGTTATTTCGAAGCTTTAGTCGATAATCTAATCTTGGAATTCATTGCCAATATTATGATTTTTTCCTCATTGAGCGCCTCATTATTGTAGTTATGTGTCTGTAATCTAACCATATATATTTAAGATAAATCGTTTAATTCTTTAGAATTGCTTTTTTACGTTTTGGATATGAAAGTGGGCAAATATGACCTCTCTAGCAAAATAATTTAAGTGAAGAGGGTGTGCTTTCTTTAAAAATAAAAATGGCCTTGCTTATTGTGAGGTTCTTCCTGGCTTAGCCGTAATTTTTTTCTTTCTGTGAACAACATAATAGCTACTTTTAAACTTAAGTTATAGCTGCACTAGTAATTTAGAAAATTACATTAAAAAACAAATGCCAGAAACCTAAATAACAACGTACCAAATAATATTATTAAGGGATGTAACTGTAGGGACAAAACAAAAGCCCACTTAACAGATTTTGTAAATCAGAAGAAGTTATTTACAATGCAGAGGGACATGATATACGTGGTCAAAGTAAAATATTTAGGATCGACCAAAGACAGTTTTAAAATCAGATGCAATAATCATAAATTTACATCTAAACTGGAAAACCTCAAATATTGTACCAAACTGGCTAACCACGTGTAGAGGTTAAAATTGAAATATGGAAAAGACCCTGATATAAGTTGGAGTATAGTGAAAATAGCCAAATCATACAACGGTGATAACGTATGCAGATTGTGCCAGAAGAAAAAATTAGCTATTATTTGTTCCCAGAAAGAAAAAAATTACTAAATAAAAGATCAGAAAGTATGTCAAAATGTAATAATACCCATAATTACCTACTAGGATCATACAAGCATGGATGAAAGTGCCTAAGATCCTTAAATAACTCCTCCTTAATTTTGAAAATTTTTTGAGTTGTTTGAAAATTCCAGTCGCGAGTTCGTAAAAAATTCCTGTTCCAGCGTTATATGTGTTGTGTGTGTGTGTGTGTGTGTGTGTGTGTGTGTGTGTGTGTGTGTGTGTGTGTCAGTTACATAGACGCAACTGACACACACACGCACACACACACACGAAGACAGAGACGGAACTGAGACACACTCTGTCCGATGACAGAGACGTAGTAACTGACACGCACTCTGTTTGAAGACAGATGCAACTGAGATGATAATCCTATCAGCGGTAATGATTATTTTTAAGCGTAGTTTAGTTGTAGCACAAGAACGTAAGTGTGCTTTAGACAGTGAGGATCGCACTCACTACTCATTCGTAATTTATCTAGCGAGAAAAACGGTACAGCACAGAATGGCGAAGTTAATGTGTTTATGGTATTTCTGACTTTCATGATTTGAATTGTTTATAGCTGCATAGCCTAGGTTTGAGAAAAGATACCGTCCAATGGAAAGGCTTGATTTGCAAGTGGATTTGGCAAGTTATGACAACACAAAAAGGCGTGCAGATAGAACTTTCAGACGGTTTAACCCGACTTTATTGTTAAAAATCGTTTTTATTGATATTCGAAATTTATCAATGATGATCCCATTGGCTCAAAGCTGATCTGAAATATGGTTACTTAAAAAGAATTACACCATATTTTTTTTCGTTTTTGAGAGTAATTTCAACGTATCCTCTTCTTCAGGCAAATTAATTATTATAATTAATTAATAACAATTAATTGATATTTTTAAAGTACAAATTTTATCATTGTTTTTACCACAACTATTTTAGTAAGTATTTTGTTCTTAGTCTGCATTGCGTGTATTGAAAAATCAGAAAAAAGCAAGGATTGTCATTCATCAATGCAAGCTTTACTGTCTAAATGGGATAACTAAATTTGGAATGAAATTGTGAGTCAATCAATGAAGTTTTTTTTATCGTTTAGTTTTTACAGCTCTGCTGATTATTAAAGGCAACACATATTCTGGTTTGTTAGTATTCATTTTTCTTTTCTTTTTTTTTTTTGATATCGTATGAAAAAATTTTTTAATAATAATTATTTTTTAAGTACAAATCCTAGTATTTAACCCATAGCTTAAGAAGGAGATAGATTCATATGTTTTTCAAGGACATTTGCTTGTAATTCAATGTAGCGAATCCGACTGGAATTTCGAACTCGGTTCTCCGATTTATCCTGCCATGACACTATTCACTACGTCATCTGCACATTCTCCAATCAACTGAGAACAAACACAATATTTAGGGCTTTTGAAATTGTTTTGCTAATTATTGCCTGTCAGTAGAATGCG
The DNA here is from genome assembly GCA_037127315.1 of Ascarosepion bandense. NCBI lineage: Eukaryota > Metazoa > Mollusca > Cephalopoda > Sepiida > Sepiidae > Ascarosepion > Ascarosepion bandense. The sequence goes on along the minus strand of JBBBDQ010001725.1, from coordinate 760,782 downwards.
TAAGTGCAAATGCTAACATCAATCCTCAAAAATTGTTTATGTATTAGAACAAAACAACAGGAAATGTAATTATATTCACAAGTTTATTTCTTTGTCTTGACAGGGAATGACACTCCAAAATGTGTGCAATATTTTGGTGAAAAAATTTACCAAAAGAAAGATCATTGTTATCATCTCCTTCATATTAATGACTAGCCTTTTTGTTTGGCTGTTAGACGATAGTGAACGAGAAAAATTCAGATTACGATTTGCCAGGTACGCGACACCAATGTTTATAATGAATCAAATGCCTATGGAGCAGAAAGTTTACGAACGGCCGAACAATTCTAAACCTGGAGTGGTTGACGACATCTTGACAATGGTAATAATTTTTTGCATTCTTAAGAGGCTGACGTATCACATTCTGATATCTGATATATTCTGTCATTAATAAATCTATTGCTGACATAGCATCGTGATATTATCGACAAAAACAAATAAAACAGCATTAGATCGAAATTTCTAAAAGAGAAACAGATGTTATTAATGTAATTACAAATTTCACCAGAAACATTTCATAAAAGACCCTACTGAAGTTAACTGGTCCACTTGTAAAAAAAAAAAAAAATAATAATAAAAATTGTTCCCAATTTTTGTAGATTGGTATTTTTAAATATTCCTCTAACCACATTTATCATAACTGAAAAATATCGACTTTTTAAATCATTTTAGAAGTGGGGTTTCTGTTTATAATATAAACTAGCAGTATATCCCGGCGTTGCTCGGGTGTAATGAAAGCTTTAAAACTAATCCATGGTCCTGGAGCTCAGACTCTTTGGACGTTGGCACAAAAGACTAAAAAGCAATAGTTGTTTCCAGTTAAAGCAAAACCGTAGACTGAAAGAAAAATGAATGGATGTAAGTCAAATTTTGATTTCCTGGTATCGATATCAAATTTTCTGCACTATTGTAAGAACTTCAATTGTAAGAACTTCTGAATATCGTTTCTTATGTCTTTTACTACGAGTGTATCAAATTTGATTAAAATCGGATCACTCATTCTATAACCCGATTATTTCGATTATCGATTTTCGATATTTATCGGGGGTACCTCGACACAAAACCTAGCTAAGAACACTTGCAGACGCTTATAGTACAACTGTGTAAATTTTCAAGAAAATCGCTTCAGCCGTTTCGGAGTCTATAGGTAACAGACACACACACACAGACAAAGTTCTATTTATAAATAAGTTTATATATATAATGTCTCTAACTTCTTAAAGAGTTATTTGTTCTTATTTACAAAACAGGGATCGATTTGACATTGTTATAATTTATTATTGACAGAATAACCCTTCGAAAATTATTTTTTAAAAATCAATATTTTTCGATCCTGATAAATTCTGTTGGTAAAGGAAGGTTTAATTAATTAATGCTAATCTACCAAAGTTATATTTTTAAAAAGTCCCTATCTTTTACGGAGGAACTAGTTAACCGAAACAATGCCAAAAACTAAATTTACACATTTTCGTTTTCTCTTGACCTTAACTACAATCTAACTCATTATTATTTTTTAGTGCAGAACGTTGTTTGATAAGTAATATATTCTACCGCGTTGCGTCGTTAATAGTGAAAATAGAAACATGTTTAAGCACGTATATGATAGTGAGTTTTTGGTTGGTATAATTTTGACAAAATCAGATACGCAGATTACACTGTGTTGATGATAGTCACAGAAATAAAACTGCAGGAACGTAGTAAAAGAAAGCGAGAAATGACTAACTATGAGAAGACACAGTGTGGTTGTTAGCAAGAGAAAAAAAATTCCAAGGAATCAGTGTTAAAGTGAGAGGTTCCTTGGCGTGAGGTTTTGAAGTTCTACAGAATTTCTGATTTGAAGAATTCAACCTAATTGAAATTCCATGGAATTTGTGATTTAAAGAACTCAATTTTCATCCTTAATTGAAATTTCGGTCTAAATCCGACTTTCGGTCAAGATCTGTTTTTTGACCGGAATTAAACTTATAGCCTGAATCAGAGTTAACGTGTGGTTTTGAAGTTTCATGGGGTGAATTTAAAAATTCAAACTTATTTCTTCAAAATTATCATTGCTAAGCTAGACCAGAGGTCTCGTTAGTTTTGGGCCGGAAGTTCAATTAGTTTTGGGCCGGAAGTTCAAACTTTTAAGCTATCTCCGCACGGGATGAAGCTTCTTAGCTATTTTGATCTTAGCTCATTCGATCTGATCTAAAACTTGTTTTACCGGATTGAAGACCTTACCTATCAAGGAACTCTTCTCGTTACGTTAATAAGACTTTTCGGTCTGTAAACTCGTAAATATTATTTATAAGACCTAACAAGTTCACGACAGAATATTTCCTATAACCAAATTAAATAACAATATTGTGCAATGATTTTTGTTCGCTAACTATATTTTTATTGTTTTACAAAATAAACAATGTTTTCTTGTTTCAGAAACCACCGCCATATCTCCCCGATTTTAAGAATCCGTGTTGGTACGAGAAAACGGGTGGATCCTTATTACGTAAACGCTGCCTTCCCTATTTCTACTTGATTGGGGTAGACAAATGCGGTACAACGGATTTGTTCAGCCGCATGCTACGACATCCTCAGATCCTCCGTACAAACGCCTTCAACAGTAAAGAAACACATTGGTGGTCATGGAGACGATTTGGTAATGAAATTTAATCAGTGGCTGTAATCAAATGACTATCCTGATAGGAGTATATTTAGATCATGAGAGAAATAAAGGTGAAGGAATAGATTAAGAAAAGGCGGATTTAAATATTTTTATGACGTGTCTCTTCAGGATGTGAGTGACAAGATGAAAATTTTCATATCATTTCCAAGCAAAAAACAATGAATTCAATTGATAGAACACTTAGATATCTGTTCGGTATTGTCCTCATCAGCCATTACAGAGCCAGTAACCGAAATGTAACGCCTCTTTGAACCTTCATTCACGAAGGCAAAGCCAACCAACAATAAAGATATACTAATATAATTCGCATATATATATATATATATATATATATATATAGATAGATAGATAGATAGATAGATAGTCATCCGCAGACAGATCTGTTTCGCTGTATCACAGCTCATCAGTACAGTTACACTCCGACTGCTTTTAACCCAGGATTGAAACCCGACCGAAGTGGCGCCAGTCGACGATTCTACCTCTGGGCCATGGGCGCTCGGTAGAAAATGGCAGACTTTTTAGCATGTATATTACCATTATACACGCCCAATAGCCAGCATGCTCTAATTCATTAGTGAATGAGCGATGCGTACATGCCAGAGTAGCTACTGTTTTTCAAAGTCTACTATTCTTCCAGAGTGCTCAATCAGGGTGTGAGAGCGTAAATAGTATGTATATATATATATATATATATATATATATATATGAATTTTTATTTGTTTTAACATTATTATTTTTTCATGAATACCCGTATTTGAGTGGATAGTCTGTTTATTATATATATATATATATATATATATACCCGCAGTCAGATCTGTTTCGCTGTATCATAGCTCATCAGTACAGTTAGACATTCGATTGCTTTTAGCCAGGATTGAAACCCGACCGAATTGACGTTAGTCGGCTTTTCTACCTCTAAGCTATGTTCGCTCGGTAGAAGGCAGACATTTAGCGTGTGATATACCATGTAAGCACACGCCAGTAACTAAGAGTGTTCTAATTCATTACTATGAATGAACGATGCGTATATATATATATATATATATATATATATATATAAACCGTGCATAATAAATTACATTGGCCGTAATCGTTTTTTCTTTTTGTTTTGTTTTGTTTTGTTTTTTTAGAAATTATATTTGGAAAATGTCTATCTTCCAGCAAAAATCAAACCTGCATACCTCCCAACACCGGGGAGATACCGTCGTTAGATCCGCTGTGTCTAATCACAAGACTACGAAAGGCATCATGAAAGACAAGATTCACTTTAACCTTTAAAGTCTTGTTTTCCTGATTTCTTATCGAACGACCCTATATACTGAAATTGTATCAAAGGAAAACAAACCCAACCAGAGACAATATTACAAAATTATACGGAAATTATATATATATATATATATATATATATATATATATATATATATATATATATATTCTGTATTCATATGTAATTATGGTTGATTGTGACCACTACAAAATTCGCTCTGTATAAGTATACGATACTGTTTTCGTTTCTCCTATTTTAAAATAGCGAAGGTGAATGCGATTAAAATGAGGTTAACAAAAACCGCGCCAAGAAAGTTATTAAGTGCACACATTTAAATGTGCTTCTACTCGGACGACTGAGAACAAACCCCTACGGTCGCTGTCAAAAAGGATTAACGCGGATTTAAACGGTATTTTCAGTAATCTGTAGCTGGAGACTAAATAGAAATACAGTGATAATATTTCTTAGATTGAATCAATAATGAGCCTCTATACAAAATCAAGAAATTTGTACCGAATCATGAATTTCCACAAAAACATGTCATATACAAGATGATAGGTCTATGCAAATTGATGTGAGCTACAATAATTAACGACTACAAATTGAATACGAGATTTTAGTGATAAAACATTTTTTGTGGGTTTCTGTATATTTTTTACTTTCACTATAAAGTTAATAGTATTTATAAGGATATGTTTTTAATAAATACTGGACGTTTACAATTTCTTTAACAAAAGAATATAACGATAATAGGTCACATGATGTATTACGCATGACTACGAGAAAAATCAATCCTTCCATTGAGCCAGATTGGCAAGGAAATTACTTCTACAGAGTGCCGAGTAAAAAATCGAAACATTTATTATCACTGTTTTATCTTTCATGAATAACTAGAGAAGAGAAAGAGAAAATAAATAATCCGGAGAACAGTAGATCGCGATTGACATTGAATAATCTTGAAAATGTTTCTTGAATATTCAGGACCTTGAATAATTATTCGACTCCTCTGTAATTACTAAACTTTGATTGGTTCTTTTTATGATTGATTAATTGCTGTTTGATATTGTGTCTCGTCATTTAAAGGTTATTTGCAGACAACTTTCGTCTTTCATTCTGCCCTTCTCGTATGGTTAAACAACTCACTGGGTTTTTTTTTAGTCTCAAGTTATCGTATTTTTCAAAGAACATCTGACGTAGAGATTAGCGCTATGTGCAGAAAATATTTCTGAATTTTTCAGTTGCGTCAGCCGTCACCAGATTTCAACGGTTGTCTCACGTCTTTCTGAACTTACCGCTTTTTTACTGGGTACCCTAGATTTCAGTCAGTCAGTCAGTTAAGGGCCATACGTGATACACGCTTTTGGCGATCATGTCTCGAAAGAGACATGATTGACTGGGCAGAAGATTATCCCGCAGTAGGTTGTCATTGCTTTCTGCGGTAGACTGGTTGCCAGCCAAGGATATAGAACCCAATTTGTCCTATTATTTAACCCATGACTGGAGGGAATAGACGGATTAATACCGTTCCCAAGGGTATTTGTGCGTAAGTGAATACAAGGAATCCAACTGGAATTCGAAATCGGTTCCCCGATTTCTCGTTCCTAATCGATACCCACTGCACCACAACGCACATCTGTTGACTTACTTTGTCTTTTTGTTAAGGTTCCATTTTCTTGTATCAATAGTCTTATAATGTTATTATATTTTCATTTTATTTTATGGTTATATTTAATTATTTTTCAACTCTTTTATTTTTGTTCCGTTTTGGAATCGTTTGCGAAACTTCAGACTAAACTATTTACAGTTTACTGAGTAGTTTTCAGTCACGACAATCCTTAATATAATCGACGACATTCCATGCTTTTTTAATAGCTGCCATTAACTTGTTTGTCCAATGTAGTAACTTGATATTTATTATTTCTGACCACGAAAAATTGTGGTTCAGAATGTCAGTTGCATTGACTCATGGCTTTTCAAAATTTCCTGTTGTCTCCTTACGATATCTCCCATTCCCTGTTCTGGTATCCGTTTGCACAAGCACCGTAGATAGGTTACCTGCGATTTCCCTCTTTCCTCATTATACGTCAAAAGATTTCTATCTCTTTCCAGTTCTAAGTATAAGTGCCCATTTTGGTTCCATTTTCCTTTAAATTTCTTCATTGCTCCTATTCGTCTATGTTTAGAATATTACTGCCACATCTGGTCTAATGTCCCTGCTATTTACCTTGAGCTAATTCATAAGATTAAAAAAAAAAGAATCAGCAATATTACTGGTCCTAATCTGAAGATTCGGCTTCAGTCACTTACCCACCACCGTAAGATTGCCTCTCTGCTTTTTTATAAATACTTTCATGATAATTACTCAGATGAGCTCTCCGCTATGGTACCTAGCCTTTTTTGTAATTGAATCGCAACACTACATTGGCCCCGAGGTGTCATCCACTTGCAGTTAAGCTGGATAGATGTAGCCGTAAGTTTTATGCCAACAGTTTCTTTTCCGGCACTTCCCGTCTATGGAACTCCCTTTCTAGCCAACTTTGATCGGCAAAAAATTAAATGCAATGTCAATCGCGATCTACTGTTCTCCGGATTATTTATTTTCTCTTTCTGTTCTCTAGTTAGGTTTCTGTTTCTCATTCCTTCACACCATGTTACCCCTTGAGCTCTAGTGACTTCACTGCCGTGCTCGACAATGTCCTAGCATATAGAAACCTAAAGGGGCACATCGAGGTGGTGTAATGACTAGCAAGCTTGTCTCGCAAGAATCATTACAACTGAGTAGTGAGTTCGATCCTCAACGGGCGTCCCTTACTTATGGCCTTGCGCCACATCTAAGCTACACTTAGAAAATCACCATACAGAAACCTAAAATAGTATTTTAAAAATATATAACCTTTTTAATAATACAGAAATTCAAGAAAAAATACATTAGACAAGAATGAAACGTGCTTGCTATGAAGAAAATATTACACGACTGTCTGCATTTTCACTGTAAGTCACTGAGACGATCCATAAATCAAAATGAAAAAATAATCTGCACTCCTATATATATATAGACTCCGATTTTAGTTCTATACACTCACGCAGAAAGAAAGAAAAATACTGGATTTTAAAATTAAATACACACAGGCTAGGGTTAAATAGGTGTTTTGAATCTTTATAAATATTTCAATAGTTAAACATTTTTTAGATACAATTAAAAAATTTTCTCTAAAACAAAATTTATAAGTATTATTAAAGACAGGTTTACGTTTACAAATATTTGAAACAATCTGTCGCTTTCTGCGTCACGTGATGTAAACAATCTCTCGGACGAACGCTCTCGCAAAAAACGTTTCTAATTTAAATTTTAAAATCATTTGTTTCTGATGAAAGGCCGAGAACGGTCTGAAATATTAAATATAATAATAGAAATAAATAAATACTGTCAGAAAAAGACATTTTTAAACTTACAACTTTTTAGTAGTTTTTCCTATATATATATATATATATATATATATATATATATATATATATATATATATATTAATCATCTCACCCCAAGCAAGGCATTCTACTGCCACTGTTGAGCAAGGGGTTACATAGGGGAAAGTGATGAGAAAGAGGGATTAGTTATAGGAAATGTCAGAGAGAGGGTAATAGACGGATGAGGATACCGAGGATAGGGGTGGAGTAGATGAAAAAAGAGCTTGTGAGAATGAATGCGAGTTAGTGTGATAGGAGATGTCTATCTACCTTATATTTAAATTCCTGGAGATTGTAGCTGTCAGATAAGCAAGTATATGGAAGGGAATTCCACAGGTGGGAAGTGCGTTAAAAAGAAGCTGTTAGAGTAGAAATAGACATTTTTAATTTCCTTCCATTTAGCTAGTTTTTAAGACTGAAAGATATTCAATCATACGAATATAGTGTCTTGAGCAAATAACATAAACGTGGTAATATTTGCAGGATTTTTCTTATTTATTTGACACTACTTTTATGTACCTTGTCTAACCAGTTCTCACGAAGCAACATTTCACCTCACGTCTGCGTATTTACAGGTTACGATGTATTTGTAAACAACTCTAAAGTTCAACATTTTGAAGATTATTTAAAGGTTTTTGATTCCACGTCTGAACAGCTGAATAAAAAACAGGTTTTTGGTAAGTTTCATTTATCTATTCAATTGCTAATATTATGCATATTTTTATCGGCACTTCGCGCATTGAGAACCACAGATACTGAGCTCTTTTTCATTATCACTACCCTCTGTCATTAATCCGAGAACACTAACCATGGGTATATAGTCAGTTAAGTGCCATACGTGATACACGCTTGGGCGATCATGTCTCGAAAGAGATATGACTGACTGGGCAGAAGATTATCCCGCTGTAGGTTGTCATTGCTTTCTGCGGTAGACTGGTGGCCGACCAAGATAGAACCCAATCTGTCCTGTTATTTAACCCATAACTGGAAGGAATAGACGGATTAATACATTTCCCAATGGTATTTGCGCGTAAGTGAATGCAATGAATTCAGCTGGAATTCGAACTCGGCTCCCCGATTTCTTGTTCCGAGCCGATATCCAATGCACCACAACGCACATCCTCGGGTATATGTTACCCATCGCAAGTGACACTATTTTAATTACAATTTAATTAAATTTTCAGTATCTGAATTTATTACGTAAATAATATGTTTTTCAGTTCCTATTAATGTTAACTCAAAGTACAAATTTTGAAGTGCCTGCATGTAAAATATTTCAAATAAAGATTTATATTTAATATTTTATTTTTATATTTTCAAAATCGGGTATGATATACACATAGTTACTAGTGGTGTAACTTTAACTGATGGTTAGTGTTCCGGGGTTAAAGAACGTTGCTTCAGATAGCTCATTATATCATCTTCAGTACCATGACCTGGGTAACACACCTCGACGAGATGTACTTGTTAGCAAGCTTGTCTCGCTAGAAAAATTATGACTGAGTTTGATCCTTACCGTGTGCCTCCATACTTTTGACCTTGTGCTACATCTAAGCTACGCTTAGAAAATCACGACTGTCCTTCGACGTGGTGTAATGGTTAGCAAGCTTGTCTCGACTGAATACTAAGTTCGATCCTCACTGGGTGCATATTGCATTCGACTTTATGCTACATCTAAGCTACACTTAAAAAATCACAATCAGTTCCATGACTGGCTGAGGTCGTAGGGTCACTGCTAAGCACCTGATTAATTTCCTTCACGTCCCTGTGGTGAAAGTCGGAAAGATATGCAATCATAGGTAGAGTGTCTTCCGCTAGTAGACCTGGCGAAGTCCATTCCTTCTCCTGATAAAATCACTGCCGATGCCCTCCAACTTGAAGGCTTCAGCCTAGGAAGCCCCCCAGCCTAACGATGCCGTGTCACCAATACGATGGTTGCATTCATATCTATAGATATGTATACCTATGAAGCTTAATGATGTACCTGACAAAAAATTCATCTGCTCTTTGAAGGATCATTTTTAAAATCCTTCTGGGTGTCCAGCCACTGTCCTCAAAAGAGAAAAAGGTAGTGAGGAAACTGGTTCAATCACCGACAACCAAACAGCACAGAAAGCAGAGAGATCTGATATAAAATTGTAAACAAAAGCCAATAAAAGATTGTATCGCTGGAGTAATGGATAGTGACTCGGATTGGAGAATTGGAGAGCTAAGTTCGAATCCCAGTCAAGTTCATTACATTCACTTACATTGGGAGACATATTTCTTCCACTTATGGGTAAATAGTAGGAAAAAGTGGATCCTATAGCTTTGGTTAGCAACCGATCTAGAAGAAAAAACCTGAATTCGAACGAGTATGGAGAGGTTTGGGCTCCGTCGACTGTCTTTCCCATGAGACACCACTGTTTCTATGATTAGAGTAGGTGTGATGCTCCTTAGATCCTAAAGGGTTACGGGATTCGTGATTGTGAGACTAGTCTTCGCTAATATTTTGTAGACTCCACATCATGTAGTAGAGTCTTCAATTATTTTGGTTTTGATTTTCGCTAACACAGAGTAAGGAATCTAGGTCTTAGTATTTATTAGTACCCACACTTTGTAAAATATATGGTCGAGTTTACAGTGATGAACCACATGTACAGAGAGAAAGGATAAAAAAAATTTCTCAACATTTCCTTGTTAGTTTCGCCTCAGGCACCAAATATTAACCCGAGCCACATTTTGAAAAAGTGGCAAAGCCTCAGGCTCGATTAGTCGAATCATAGAGTGAGCAGAAATGATCTGCAAATATACTGATCGGAACAACTCACTTTCAGCAACACGTATAATATAAGTAGTTCCGTATTTTATAAGTGGTTCTACTATTTTTCCCACAGTTTGAACAGGTGTCGATAAATTTCGAAACATCACTTTACGACACTTCGCTTTTACGAAAACGTGGGTTTAGCCTACTATCCGAAATTTTGTAAAGCGAAGTAGTAATTACCATTAATTTATATGTGGAAATATTTGATCGTCCTCAGATACCAAAATAACTTTCTATGAATGCTTGCTTCAACATCAATGTTTCTCCGCTGCTATGGCTGGTACAGAAGACTTGAAATACTTTTAATACGAGAATATGCTTGATTCGTTTACGCTAAGCATTTTCCATCATCCAGTTCTCTATAGATACTTATAACCTCCTACTAACTGACCCGAAAACAACACCCAATTCAAAATTAATGAGATAATTTCTATAATTATTTTAACACTCCCACTCGTAGAGAAAATGTCACGCAATAGTAAGTCCTTATTCGCTTTATGTCATTTCGGTTTACGAAAGGTGACACTATTTAAACTGACTAGGTCACTCCTAAAAATGGAAAGAGGTTTTATTTTTTTAATAATTTCTGTATGTTGAGCATTAAACTTTTCTCTACCCAGGACAAAATCGAAAACTTCTGTTTTTTAACATTTAAGAAGTTCATAATATAAATAAAATAGATACAGTGTTTAAACGATCTCTGGCTTTTAAAGCGCTATCTGTACTTTTTTTTTTGTTTATAAATGTGTAATTCAAAATTGTGTTGACATTATTGATAAATGCGTACTACTACGAATTGGGGAAAAGGACAACAGTAATACGCATTCATAAATGAGGTCAGTACTGTTTCAAATTTGACATTTGTAAATAAAAACCAGAAGTATAGGAAACTCTTTAAAATGTCAACGATCGATTTGTCACTGGTTTAATATTAAGATCATGACCCCTTTATAAAATGATAGAAAATCGATTTTTTATTATGAAAAATATAGTGGCTAGCTGAAGGTCTAAAGTATGCTATTCTACAAAAATTAGAACAATAATTATTCGTTATTTTTACAAACAGACCAGTTAGTCGCCAATTTTTGATTATTTTTTTTTTTAGAGAAATGCTTTTTTTTTGCTTTTTTTTTTTTCTTTCGGAAAGCGAAGAAAATTCTATTCATAGCTGTCCAACGATAATAAGTAAGTAAAAACATATCCGCACTTTCGCCATTAGATTAAGTTTGTCACACGCTCATTCGTGATTATAGTAGGTACTCTTGTGGTCACGTGACCTAAGTTTGAGTTTGACTGCGCCTGTTTTCTGGCTGCTGTTACAGTGTAAATATGCCCGCTCTGGTAGCAGTGTACACCAAGGTAGAACAAAGAGCAGTGATCCGATTTCTTTAGTCGTAAGGTGCGTCAGGGTTTTAAATTCATCAGAGGCGTTTAGCACAATACGGCGACAGTGCACGACTGCGTAAAGTGTGTATGGGTTGGTCGAGAAGTTTAAAAGTGCCCGGACAAGTGTGAAGCACGAAGAAGGAGCATGACCTCCAAAAGCATGACCTCCAAAACTGACAAGAAGATTCAATCTCGAGAGACGGTAATGGTGAACCGGTGAATTATCATCGATGAGATAGCATGTTCCCTGCAGATTCGGATCCCTACTCTGCGTTTCCTTCTTTTGCCATATCAGTTGCAGTGACGAGAACTCTTATTTCATTTTCTTATAGTGTTGTTCTCGAACAATTTACAATAGTCAGACTATATCTTTTATTTAGTTTATTTACGAAGAAAGAAGGGCTAATAGTTTATTTTTGAAATACTGAATAAAACATTGAGTAGCGAATTTCTCTTTCTTATGACAAAAGGAAGGCTAACAATACATATATAGTCTAGGTTATCAGAATGAACATTGATAGTTTTAGTGAAAAGAATTTGTCACGAGCAAAAAAACTGTCCCGATGAGCTTGCTCACTTAAAGTGACAAATTCTTTACACTATATATATATATATATATATATATATATATATATATATTGTAATAGTTGTTACAATGGTTTATAAATTCATAGTATCACTACACAAAAATCCCCGCGTTTCGAAGCTGACCATGTATTTTGCTCGCTTCTTCTTCGGGTGATCAAGTTGGTATCGAGCACTCTTTATAAAAGTAAATGCATGAACAACAGGTTAAAAAAACTACGAGTTCTATAACTTTGTTGCAATATATATATATATATATATATATAGTAATATCTTTATTATTGGTATTTATAATAAGAATATTTTTCACCGCTACACAAGAGCTGTCGTGTCTCGGTACTATCAATAGTACCTCATCAGTCGATTTACGGTGGCAAGATTCAGGAAATGATATATGTACAGAAATTTTTAAAAAATATTACATGATGAAGACAATTAAGGGGAAGTAGAAAGAGTTTTAGTGAGTTAGATTCGGTTAACCAATAAAAAGTTAAATCAACGATGGATAAGAGAATGTGGCTAGAGGGTGGAGGTGGGTGGGAAAAATTAGGAATTCACGAAAACCATATTATATGGTGTCAACTTTGTGTAAGATTTAGTGTTAAGGTACATGGCTGCATTTAATAAGTCGTGTCATAGATTGTGTCGGGTTTTATCGTGGAAGATTTTCACATTTTTTTTTGTTTTTATGTATATAATCTTCCACTAGTTATTCCATTAGTCCTTCTTCTTATATATATATATATATATATATATTGCTTTTATGTTTTTCTATCTTACTCATTATGTACATTTTTATGGTCCTCTACAGAACTTTTGTTCATCTTTTTCGTTGTCTGATCTTAATGTATTCTTTTTTTCATTACAATTTTACAATGATTTAATCGAATAGACGTTCTCATTTTCATTGATATAAGACTTTTCAGCCATTTTATTCGCCGGCCTTCTTCAGATACTTGTGTTCGATATCAGTTGTCAACCGATATATTGTTAAGTAAACATCTGCAGGATGTTACAGAAATCATTTTGACAATTATCGGCTTGGCAGAGAAGGTCAGCTGAGTGAAGCGGACCCTCCCCCCAACAATCAAATGAAAAGACCCTGGGTTCTTCATTAATTACTTTTTTAGACGAAAGCTGACAAAAAAGGTTTGTTCGAAATAAGAGAGTGATCTCTAGCAGCTTAAACCAGAGAAACGTTCGCCTGCCACGTGAAAGGAAGACACACTCTACTTAGACCGTTTGCACCCTCTTCTCGCATCACTTTTCCTCGTTCGGCTATAGTCGCTCTTTACGGGCGGGTTGCAACTGAATAAAATTCACTAACTGCTACAATCTCGTCTCGTATTTTTATTTTGTGAGTAATGATCCGCACAAAGAATTATTTTCCTTTTACTAAGCCACAATCGTTCGACTAGAAGAAGCTGCACCCTGCGAACGAACCTGATTTAGTCTGAGATGCAACGCTACGGGGCGTATTACTGATACCGTTCTTGTATTAAGCCACAATCGTTAGTCTAGAAGCTAGCCTTTGCGAACAAACCTGGTTTGATCTGATCTGCAAAGCAACACATCGCATTTCGTAAAGTTCTCCTGATTTAGAAGTGAGTCCTTTATACAGTGACTCTTCTCATTTCACTGTGTAAAGCTAATGAAGAGCTCGTATTACTCTGATCGTTATTATTATTGTAATCAACAACCACTAAAACATTGTTGTTACCATTCTATTAAAACCAGGAGATGGAAGTCCAACATATTTCTGGGACTTTACAGGATGGCCCCTTATCCCGCAAAACAAAGGCAAAAGAAATCCCAAATATCTTACGCCTCATTGTATTCATCATTTGACACCGAAAACCAAATTCATTCTCATCTTAAGAAATCCCATCGAAAGGTACGTTATTTTATATTCACTTTTTCAACAATCATTATCGTACATTTTTTAATCGTTATCACATCAAGCAAGACAATAGAGCCACTAAGACACAAGGGATTACAGGGTGTGGAAGAATAAGTATCAGAAACATTAATCATGAGCGGGGAGACCGAAGCGTAATCAGGAGGACAGTAAATAGCGATTGACATAACATTTAAATTTTTGCAGGTTAAAGTTGGCTGGAAAGCATGTAACCGGAAGGGATTTCCACAAGCGAGAAGTGCAAGAAAAGAAATTGTTAACATTTATGGTTACATCTAGCCAAACGCTAGACGCCAGATCTTGCGTTTAAATTCATAAAGTCTAGGTATCAGTACGAAGAAGTCATCCGAACAATTACCATGAAAGTATTTATAGAAAAAACACAGACAGTCAACCTTATGGCGGTGGGAAAGTAACGGAAGCCGAGTTGCCAGATCAGGACCAATAAAGTTGCTGATTCTTTATTGCATTTTATCAAGGAGCTTAAGTTAAGTAGCAAGGGCACCGAACTATATGTGGCAGCAATATTTTAAGTATGGACGAAAAGTAGACTTATGGATATGTAAGATAGATTCTGGATAGAAAAATTTACATGCTGAAACTCATTCTCACAACCATTAGATAATCTAGCAAGTACGATCTTGTCTGAGTGACTCATACTTGCAAACTTCTGCTAGACTAAGGAAATGATATTGTCTCTTAACCGCCTATCAATATTTCAAACAAATTCGTCTCGCAATCCATGTTGTCAGTGTGTTCGAGCATCAATATCTCTGGTTATAATGATTTAACGGGATTGTTTGATGAACAGCTACTATGGTGGTTTGTTTGATCCCTAATGCGCGTCTCATATTTGAGTCTTGGTGTCAGTTTTTTATGTGCTTAGTAATTTGTTTGATCCCTAATGTGCGTCTTATATTTGTGATATTTTTTCAGTTTTTATGTGCTTAGTAATTTGTTTGATCCCTAATATACGTCTCATATTTGAGTCTTGGTGTCAGTTTTTTAAGTGCTTAGTAATTTGCTTGATTCCTAATGTGCGTCTCATATTTGAGTCGTGGTGTCAGTTTTTTATGAGTTTAGTAATTTGTTTGATCGCTAATGTGCGTCTTATATTTGTGATATTTTTTCAGTTTTTATGTGCTTAGTAATTTGTTTGATCTCTAATGTGCGTCACATATTTGAGTCCTGGTGTCAGTTTTTTAAGTGCTTAGTAATTTGTTTGATCCCTAATGTGCGTCTTATATTTGTGATATTTTTTCAGTTTTTTATGTGCTTAGTAATTTGTTTGGTCCCTAATGTGCGTCTCATATTTGAGTCTTGGTGTCAGTTTTTTATGTGCTTAGTAATTTGTTTGGTCCCTAATGTGCGTCTCATATTTGAGTCTTGGTGTCAGTTTTTTATGTGCTTAGTAATTTGCTTGATCCCTAATGTGCGTCTCATATTTGAGGCTTGGTGTCAGTTTTTTATGTGCTTAGTAATTTGTTTGGTCCCTAATGTGCGTCTCATATTTGAGTTTTGGTGTCAGTTTTTTATGTGCTTAGTAATTTGTTTGATCCCTAATGTGCGTCTTATATTTGTGATATTTTTTCAGTTTTTATGTGCTTAGTAATTTGTTTGATCTCTAATGTGCGTCTCATATTTGAGTCCTGGTGTCAGTTTTTTAAGTGCTTAGTAATTTGTTTGATCCCTAATGTGCGTCTTATATTTGTGATATTTTTTCAGTTTTTTATGTGCTTAGTAATTTGTTTGGTCCCTAATGTGCGTCTCATATTTGAGTCTTGGTATCAGTTTTTTAAGTGCTTAGTAATTTGTTTGATCCCTAATGTGCGTCTCATATTTGAGGCTTGGTGTCAGTTTTTTATGTGCTTAGTAATTTGTTTGGTCCCTAATGTGCGTCTCATATTTGAGTCCTGGTGTCAGTTTTTTAAGTGCTTAGTAATTTGTTTGATCCCTAATGTGCGTCTTATATTTGTGATATTTTTTCAGTTTTTTATGTGCTTAGTAATTTGTTTGGTCCCTAATGTGCGTCTCATATTTGAGTCCTGGTGTCAGTTTTTTAAGTGCTTAGTAATTTGTTTGATCCCTAATGTGCGTCTTATATTTGTGATATTTTTTCAGTTTTTTATGTGTTTAGTAATTTGTTTGATCCCTAATGTGCGTCTCATATTTGAGTCTTGGTGTCAGTTTTTTATGTGCTTAGTAATTTGTTTGATCCCTAATGTGCGTCTTATATTTGTGATATTTTTTCAGTTTTTTATGTGCTTAGTAATTTGTTTGATCCCTAATGTGCGTCTTATATTTCTGATATTTTTTCAGTTTTTTATGTGCTTAGTAATTTGTTTGGTCCCTAATGTGCGTCTCATATTTGAGTCTTGGTGTCAGTTTTTTATGTGTTTAGTAATTTGTTTGATCCCTAATGTGCGTCTTATATTTGTGATATTTTTTCAGTTTTTATGTGCTTAGTAATTTGTTTGATCCCTAATCTGCGTCTCATATTTGAGTCTTGGTGTCAGTTTTTTATGTGTTTAGTAATTTGTTTGATCCCTAATGTGCGTCTTATATTTGTGATATTTTTTCAGTTTTTATGTGCTTAGTAATTTGTTTGATCCCTAATGTGCGTCTCATATTTGAGTCTTGGTGTCAGTTTTTTATGTGTTTAGTAATTTGCTTGATTCCTAATGTGCGTCTCATATTTGAGTCTTGGCGTCAGTTTTTTATGTGCTTAGTAATTTGCTTGATTCCTAATGTGCGTCTCATATTTGAGTCGTGGTGTCAGTTTTTTATATGCTTAGTAATTTGTTTGATCCCTATCATGCGTCTCATATTTGAGTCTTTGTGTCAGTTTTTTAAGTGCTTATTAATTTGTTTGATCCCTCACATGCGTCTCATATTTGAGTCTTGTTGTCAGTTTTTTAAGTGCTTAGTAATTTGCTTGATTCCTAATGTGCGTCTCATATTTGAGTCGTGGTGTCAGTTTTTTATGAGTTTAGTAATTTGTTTGATCCCTAATGTGCGTCTTATATTTGTGATATTTTTTCAGTTTTTATGTGCTTAGTAATTTGTTTGATCCCTAATGTGCGTCTCATATTTGAGTCTTGGTGTCAGTTTTTTATGTGCTTAGTAATTTGTTTGATCCCTAATGTGCGTCTCATATTTGAGTCTTGGTGTCAGTTTTTTATGTGCTTAGTAATTTGTTTGATCCCTAATGTGCGTCTCATATTTGAGTCTTGGTGTCAGTTTTTTATGTGCTTAGTAATTTGTTTGATCCCTAATGTGCGTCTTATATTTGTGATATTTTTTCAGTTTTTATGTGCTTAGTAATTTGTTTGATCCCTAATCTGCGTCTCATATTTGAGTCTTGGTGTCAGTTTTTTATGTGCTTAGTAATTTGTTTGATCCCTAATGTGCGTCTTATATTTGTGATATTTTTTCAGTTTTTATGTGCTTAGTAATTTGTTTGATCCCTAATGTGCGTCTCATATTTGAGTCTTGGTGTCAGTTTTTTATGTGCTTAGTAATTTGTTTGATCCCTAATGTGCGTCTTATATTTGTGATATTTTTTCAGTTTTTATGTGCTTAGTAATTTGTTTCATCCCTAATGTGCGTCTCATATTTGTGTCTTGGTGTGAGTTTTTTATGTGCTTAATGTTGTTTGGTCTAATGTGCACGTCTTATATTTGTGATATTTTTTCAGTTTTTTATGTGCTTAGTAATTGTTTTGGTCCCTAATGTGCGTCTCATATTTGATCTAGTGTCCAGTTTTTAAGTGTAGTAATTTGTTTGATCCCTAATGTGCGTCTTATATTTGTGATATTTTTCAGTTTTTTTTATGTGCTTAGTAATTTGTTTGATCCTAATGTACGTCTCATATTTGTGATATTTTTTCAGTTTTTATGTGCTTTGTAATTTGTTTTGGTCCCTAATGTGCGTCTCATATTTGAGTCCTGGTGTCAGTTTTTAATTGACTTAGTAATTTATTTGATCTAATATGTGCGTCTTATATTTGTGATATTTTTCAGTTTTTTATGTGCTTAGTAATTTGTTTGATCCCTAATATTGCGTCTTATATTTGTGATATTTTTTCAGTTTTTTATGTGCTTAGTAATTTGTTTGGTCCCTAATGTGCGTCTTATATTTGTGATATTTTTCAGTTTTTTATGTGCTTAGTAATTTGTTTGGTCCCTAATGTGCGTCTTATATTTGTGATATTTTCAGTTTTTTATGTGCTTAGTAATTTGTTTGGTCCCTAATGTGCGTCTTATATTTGTGATATTTTTTCAGTTTTTTATGTGCTTAGTAATTTGTTTGGTCCCTAATGTGCGTCTTATATTTGTGATATTTTTTCAGTTTTATGTGCTTAGTAATTTGTTTGGTCCCTAATGTGCATGTTATATTTGTGATATTTTTCAGTTTTTTTATGTGCTTAGTAATTTGTTTGGTCCTAATGTGCGTCTTATATTTGTGATATTTTTTCAGTTTTTTATGTACTTAGTAATTTGTTTGATCCCTAATGTGCGTCTTATATTTGTGATATTTTTTCAGTTTTTTATGTGCTTAGTAATTTGTTTGATCCCTAATGTACGTCTTATATTTGTGATATTTTTTCAGTGTTTTATGCTTAGTAATTTGTTTGATCCCTAATATGCGTCTTATATTTGTGATATTTTTTCAGTTTTTATGTGCTTAGTAATTTGTTTGATCCCTAATGTGCGTCTTATATTTGTGATATTTTTTCAGTTTTTTATGTGCTTAGTAATTTGTTTGATCCTAATGTACGTCTTATATTTGTGATATTTTTTCAGTTTTTTATGTACTTAGTAATTTGTTTGATCCCTAATGTGCGTCTTATATTTGTGATATTTTTTCAGTTTTTTATGTGCTTAGTAATTTGTTTGATCCCTAATGTGCGTCTTATATTTGTGATATTTTTTCAGTTTTTGTAGTAGCAGTAATTTGTTTGATCCCCCTAATGTGCGTCTCATATTTGAGTCTTGGTGTCAGTTTTTAAGTGCTTCGTAATTTGTTTGATCCCCTAATGTGCGTCTTATATTTGTGATATTTTTCAGTTTTTTATGTGCTTAGTAATTTCATTTGGTCCCTAATGTGCGTCTCATATTTGAGTCCTGGTGTCAGTTTTTTAAGTGCTTAGTAATTTGTTTGATCCCTAATGTGCGTCTCATATTTGAGTCTTGGTGTCAGTTTTTTAAGTGCTTCGCTATTTGTTTGATCCTAATGTGCGTCTTATATTTGTGATATTTTTTTCAGTTTTTTATGTGCTTAGTAATTTGTTTGGTCCCTAATGTGCGTCTCATATTTGAGTCCTGGTGTCAGTTTTTTAAGTGCTTAGTAATTTGTTTGATCCCTAATGTGCGTCTCATATTTGAGTCTTGGTGTCAGTTTTTTTTATGTGCTTAGTAATTTGTTTGATCCCTAATATGCGTCTTATATTTGTGATATTTTTTCAGTTTTTATGTGCTTAGTAATTTGTATGATCCCTAATGTGCGTCTCATATTTGAGTCTTGGTGTCAGTTTTTTATGTGCTTAGTAATTTGTTTGATCCCTAATGTGCGTCTCATATTTGAGTCTTGGTGTCAGTTTTCTATGTGCTTAGTAATTTGTTTGATCCTTAATGTGCGTCTCATATTTGAGTCTTGGTGTCAGTTTTTTAAGTGCTTAGTAATTTGTTTGATCCCTAATATGCTTCTCATATCTGAGTCTTGGTGTCAGTTTTTTATAGGCGTAGTAATTTGTTTGATCCCTAATATGCGTCTCATATTTGAGTCTTGGTTACATTTTTTTTTATAGGCTTAGTAATTTGTTTGATCCCTAATATGCGTCTCATATTTGAGTCTTGGTGTCAGTTTTTTATGTGTTTAGTAATTAGTTTGATCCCTAATATGCGTCTCATATTTGAGTCTTGGTTACATTTTTTTTTTATAGGCTTAGTAATTTGTTTGATCCCTAATATGCGTCTCATATTTGAGTCTTGGTGTCAGTTTTTTATGTGTTTAGTAATTAGTTTGATCCCTAATATGCGTCTCATATTTGAGTCTTGGTGTCAGTTTTTTTATGTGCTTAGTAATTTGTTTGATCCGTAACATGCGTCTCATATTTGAGTCTTGGTGTCAGTTTTTTATGTGCTTAGTAATTTGTTTGATCCCTAATATGCGTCTCATATTTGAGTCTTGGTGTCAGTTTTTTATAGGCTTATTAATTATCGAAATCATCATTAGACGCTAGGAAATAGCTTAGCGGTTACATTGTAGAATTGCGCTCACAAGATTGACGATGTAACTTTTTAATGTAAATATTCAGATTATTAACATTTCAAACATACGCACCGTAGTGGGGGGCGCTAGATGGTGTCGTCAGTGATGTCATCGCGAGGATCACTAGTGGGTTTCGGGTCTCTCAACATCATACCCTCCTCACCACGTCGACCCGACCAGAAATGACCAGTCTCCGGTCCACCCTCGTTGAGCGCTTTCAGACATTAGAAACAAAATTTATAAAGTTTAGGCCCTGTACAAAGTCTTGCACACGCTTCCGATTGGTAACAGTTAAAGCCATTTTGCATAAAGAGGCGAACCATACATGAACTCGTCCTAATAAATTTGAAATCAATTAGAGTTCGCTATCAAGGTATAACGGCCAAGAGACAAAACTCACTCAACGTGATACTACGAAAACTATAAAACTTTGGTGGATTGGTTATTTGACATATTAATTTTGTTATGCACAAATATATATATATATAAACAAGGTTATTTAAAAAGAACTAACAAAGTTTTGCTGTTTAATATTTTATCATATTTTTACAATTTTCGATTAAGATGTTGTGTATTATGTTTGAAGTTATGGATAAACTGTCTGAAGTTCCTCTTTTGTTATTTTTATTCAAGTACTTTCGTCTTTCCAGTCATTGTTGAGAAAAATCAACCCTTCTAGGGAACCAGATTGACAAGGAAATCACTTCTACAGGGTACCCAGTAAAAAAACGGGTGCCCAGTAAAAAAGATTATTATTACTTTTTCATCTCTCAGTAATAATTGGCCTTGAATAACCTTGAATATATTTCTTGAATATTCATGACCTTGAATAATCATTCGACTCAAGTGTAATTACTTTGTTCTTTTTTTTTAATTTACGGCTTTTTTTTTTACTGGCCACCCAGCAAATATCCGTAAATGATTAGGATGCAACAATCATAATTAAAAAGAATATATTTAAAAACTTACACACGAAAAAAAACTTTCTAATATTATTAAGGACTTACTGAACGTAATCTTTGATAGCATAAATAAATAAGTTCATTGATAACGCCATTGATCGTGATCTTGCATTTATACTTAAAAGGCGTCTTCTTTCTTTTTTTATCTTTCTTCGTATAGGTTATATTCGGATTACTTATTCTTGTTTCGGAAAAATATCTCACCTGAAAGTTTCCATGAAGGGGTCATGTCCGCCTTGAAATTATTCAGTGACTGTGAAAAGGAACATGGGACACGATTGTGTTTGTACAACAAAACGCTGCACATGAACACCCATGTAAGTATTTTCTATAGAATCATCAATATCACCATCTCATGAATAGGTGGGTTGTCAGGGTCACCGCACACCTGAGTACCTGATCAGTTCCATTAGGTTGAAAGCTGGAAAGATATTCAATCATGTGTAGCGTGTTATGGAAAATACACCTGAATGGGCCTTTCCCTCTTCGATTACCTCATAATTTGAAGGCTCACTTTGGTCACGGATACGTGGCTCTTGATTTCATGGTACAAGCCTTCCCATTGACAGCGTTGGAAGCACTCCAATTAGCGATGACGTGTCTTCACCACACTGGACGCTGTGTCATCATCTATGAATGCCATAGCTATGGAGCACAGTGATCCCAATTGTGCTACATGGATGTTGACTTTGAAAAATAGTTAATCTGCGCTATAACATGCCTTGTTTTTTTTATTCTGATGTATGTCTAGCCGCCCTTCATCACAAATTCCTAGTTTTAGTGGGAGGACCGGTTTAGTTACCATTGACCCTACTATGTGGCTGGTAGTATTGGGTGTGCGTTGTCGTGCAACGGATATTTGCTCGGAATGAAATATCGGAGCGTCAGTTGAATTCGTTGCATTCACTTACGCGCAAATAACCTTGAGAAAGGTATTAATCCGTCTCTTCGCTGAGCTATGGGTTAAATAGCAGGACAGATTGGGTTCTATAGTCTTAGTTTGCAACCAGTCTAGCGTAGAAAGAAATGACAACGTGCAACGGAAATCTTCTGCCTAGTCATGTCTCGAAAGAGACATGATCGCCCAAGCGTGTATTACATATGGCTCTTAACTGACTGAGCTACCGTGAAGTGACCGGACATAGGTATAAGTAACCGGCCATAAGTATAAGTGAGATAAATTAGGTCGAAATGTTTTGCTTCATTCACTGTAAACAAGTTGAGATATAAAGGAACTTCTGAGAGGATTAAGATTACAAAAACAAAAAAAAATTAATTCAACATTGTGCAAAAATATTTTCATTTTGTTTTCATCTTTCTATAAAGGTTTCTCATGCAGGTCGATTTGATTATGGATCGTCTTCAATTGATCTCCTCCAGTAACGTCAATCAGCGGCTTAAATTTTGATACAATTTTCTACGGAAAACAGTCCTCATATTACACATCCTGCATGCAATCATAGACTTCCAACGATAAAATCTACTGTAGATGAAATGTTTCGTACCAAGAGACGAGTTCAAAATTTGATGAAGATTCAATGTAAATTGATTTTATTTTAACCCTCACCAATTATTTTAGATGGAAAAATCATTGAAGAAGTAAACAGTTTTGTGGACATAGGAAAGATTGCTAGAGATGGTGCCCTACTTCCGAAGTCAAAAGAAGGATTGTATTTGACTGGGCAGGTTTTGAAAAAGTATATGGCACCATAAGAAGATTCAAGTCGATAATCGAAACGAAGAGAAAGTTGTTTCATGGTTATATTCTTCTGGTCATTACTTATGGAAGTGAGACATAGGCGTTAAACACAATCACTGTAGAGACTTTTGTTGTGGCCCAAAGGAACATCGAGCGAATCATACTTGGCATCACGTTACGTGACAGGAAGAGAATTACCTGGATTCGATCGTAGATTGGAGTCAAGGACATAATCGAGACCATAAAAAAGGGCAAGCATAGATGGGCTAGCCACGTTTCTAATCTCAGAGACAACAAGTGTACTATTAAAATGACAGAGTACACACTAAGAGAGTAGGAAAGAAGTAGAGGTGAGTCAAAGATGACGCGACGATCTGACCAGATACCTCGACCCCTCATGGCTCAGTATAGCCAGAGATAAAAAGTGGTGACGGTCAACAAGGGAAGGGTTCCTTCAATAGGAGAAACAAGGGTAGGGATTTGGACTTTCAAACACGTAAATATATATTCCCTTAGTGGATTGGTTGATATTGTTTAGCGGCAAACCAACGTCTACATGCTATTTAATACCGAAATTGACATATTTGGAACACAATTTTATGGCTTCAACTATTGATAAACTGTATTGTTAGTCATTTTCTTATAATATTTATCGTTTTTAATTCTACTATAAAATGCATTGTTAGTCATTTTACTTCAAAAATTTATTATTAGCAATTCTGCTTTATAAATGTATTATTGGTATTTTTGCTATATGTATTGTTGGTAAATTTATATATAAAATGTATTGTTGGTAACTTTGTAGATAAAGTAGAGTTTAGCTGTTTCAAATCATAAGATTAAATGACAAAAATAAACTCACTACGCAAAGGCTCCACGCAGATAACAAATTTCAAGCATATTTCAAATTTTCAAAATAATAAAAATAAAGAATGCCAATAAATAAACACAGGCTTCTGGAACCTACACGAATCCATATAAATCAAACATCAATTCAACTCATCAGAAAGACTAACAGTGGTAAAGAGACACAACCTCGACCTCCTGCATTTCTCATCCAAACAACTGCGGACTCTTTGATCTTGTCTTCCAGTTCCACTTCCCCTCTTCCTCACTGAAATATTATTTATGTTAATTTCTTTTTCAGTCAGGAAAGAAGAACTTTCTAAATACAAATTTTTATCTCATGATGCTAGTTCTCCGAAAGGGCAATACAAATGAAGAAGGACTTGTACCTATGTTTTATCGATTTATACAAAGGCGTTCGATAAAATATGCCACAAGGAATTGATGGAGATGCTCAGCAGCCTTGATATATTTGGGAAAGACATTATGATCAGAAAGGGGAATGAAAGTGTAGAGTAAGCGAAAGTTAACTATTTCAAATCAAAAAATCAAATGATAAAAATAAACACACTACGCAAATGGTTCCGCGCATCCTTCTGGTTTCAAACTTATTTCAAATAATCTCTCACCCAAACAATATCGGACTCCCTTTGATCTTGTCTTCCAACTCCGCTTTTCCTTTTCCTCACTGAAATTTTATGTTCATTTTTTTCAGTCCGTGAGAAAAAAAACTTTCTTACTTTTATTTTGTGATAGTAGTTACAGTTAAGAAATTGTGTATTTTACGTGAAATAAATTCCCTCATTTTATTTGAACACACAGCACTCCTTTCTCACATTTTATACAACAATCGATGAATTATTCCTAACATCTTCACCATGAAAATGTATTTTCATACTTTCATAGTATTTGTTTTGTTTTGTTTTTTTGTTTTGTTTTTTTTTTTGTTTGTTTGTTTGTTTTTGTTTTTTGTTTGTTTTTTGTTTTGTTTTTTTGTTTTGTGGGGGTGGTTGTTTTGTTTTGTTAGGGCTTTTTGCAACAGAAATTAGGATGTGGTTCCACGCTCCTCAAAACTTCTAATTCCCCTATCAAATGCCTCGCTGCTGGATGTGGTTTATCGTTATACCCATGAATAGCAATTAACATGTAGTTACACGCTTCTAAAACCTTCCAGTCGCCCGATCAGAGGCCTTGCTGATACCCAGGAATTGCAATTAAGAGGTTTTTCCACACTCCTCAAAACTTCCAGTCACCTGATCAGATGCCTTGCGGCCGGATGTAGTTTATCGTCATGCGCAGACCCTTACTGGAACTGTGGATACTAAAAGGTTAAGATATTCAATAACAACGAGATTCATCAATTTTCTTTTTTTGTTTTTTTTTTTCGATTAGCGCCAATCTTTGATTTTCATTTGCGTAAATGCATTTCATTGGGAAATGTAAATCGCAATGTATCACGAACAATGAAAACGTTGAATTTCTTGTAAAATCAATCTGACGGGAGTATACAATAAAACAATAGTGGGCACATCTACCAATAATCTCTATAAGCAATTATTAAAATAGATCATCAAAATAAAAACTTTCAATTATCGCAATAGTTGTTTTTTCAGTCTCTAAACATTTCGACACATCCCTTGTAATTCTCGTACATCTAAACAAATACCCACACAAATTTGGACATATGGAGTATAAGTTTTTCGTAGGATTTTTTTCGGCAAACATGGACTATCGTGCCTGCAAAAACACGAAATCCCAAAACGATATTTTTTCCTATGACACCGATTTTATGTTAAATATTCCTAGGCAATGTTTAATTACTTTAAAAAGAGATTTAAATTTTGGGAGATTGTAACTATCAGGGAAGCAAGTAAAGAGAATAGCGTTCCGCCGGCGAGAACTTTGTTTATTTACTTTTGAACTCTCAAATTAATCGAATGTATGTCTTTCTGGTCTTTCTTCAAACGGTCGATTTTCTTGCGATGGCATGAGGGATTATGCCCCTCCTCTCGTGGGTCATGACTTTATATAACTTATCTAGGTTTCTTGTGTGTGTGTGTGTGTGTGTGTGTGTGTGTGTGTGTGTGTGTGTGTGTATTTGCGTGTGCGTGCGTGCGCTCGCCCGAGTGTGTCCTATGTTCAGTTTAAAATCTACTGCTAAGAAGATTGGGTCACTATGTCGATCCAGGATGTTTTTTCCACCTGAATCCATCCTGCATATATACAAGTCAACCATCCGTCCGTGCATGGAGTACTGCTGCCATTTATGGTCAGGTGCCCCTGCCGTTCTCCTCAGTGTTCTTGACAAGCTCCAAAGGAGAGTCTGTAATGTGATAGGTACTGATCTGGCGACTCGACTGCAGCCACTTTCCCATCGTCGAAATGTGGCCTCCCTCTGTCTCTTCTATAAATACTTTCATGGCTTCTGCTCGGATGAGCTTAAGTCACTGATGCCTCCTCAACAGGTGTTTACCCGTGCAACCAGACTGGCAACTGGGTCCCACCCATTCACAGTCAGGTTAGTCAAATGCAGACGACAATTCTACTCCTGCAGCTTCCTCTCTCGCACTTCCTGCCTGTGGAACTCACTCCCGTATTCTTGCTTTCCTGACGGCTACAACCTCCAGAAATTTAAATGCAAAGTCAATACTCATCTACTAACCACTGACTCTAGCTCTCTCCCCTCCCCTGTATAACCTTCACTTTCTCTCCGCCTATGTATCTGTCATTGCACCTGCTTTCTCAGCTTTCTATTGTTCCTTTCTAACTAGCTTGTACTCCTCACTCTTTTCTAATTAATCTTTTTACATTTATGTAACCCCCTGCACATCAGTGGCGTTTCTGCCTTGCTCAGGGTGAAATGATTAAAAAAAAAAATTCCTTATTTACGTTGTTACTACCAGATTCTGCAATCTGGACGCTTTGAGATCACCTTCTAGATCAATCTTCATAGTTCCTAGGTCTTTTGTTTTTCCGATGTAACAGTGGGTGCAAAACTTTAGAATCTCTTAGGCTAATTCCAATACATATTGGGGTCACCACAGATCAACTTTTCTATGATCAAAGATGTCATGGATAATAATTTCGATTCAGGCCATTAACATTTCCTAGCGTGAATCACAAACTAAAATACGATTAAAATCTGACAACATAAACATGCATTCAAATAATAAAAAATGCGGCAGAATGGTCATTCTTTGTCGCGCTTTATACAAGCACGCGAACATGTGCGAATTTTTTAATAAAAATCAAATATTTTCCTTCACAGGTAAGAATACTGATTGGATTATATGGCAACTACCTCTTGGAATGGTTTGACGTATTTTCTACTGACCAATTCCTGATAATTAAGACTGAGGACTACAAAAATGATATTGCGGGACACCTGAGAAAGGTTTTTAAATTCCTTGAGCTTGGTAAGTTTCGACGTCTTCATTTTCATGCGTATATATAATATAAAAGAAAGTGAGAAAGATTAACAATGACAACACAAGAATTATATTTCTATAAGAGAATAATTTAAAGTGCATGAATGCCAAGTATTTGAGAATAAACGTTTATCGCACCATAGCGACCTAACACTAGTTTAGCTAATCTATTATTATTATTAATAATCTATTATTATTGTTAATAATCTATTATTATTATTAATAATCTATTATTATTGTTAATAATCTATTATTATTATTACTAATCTATTATTATTATTAATAATCTATTATTATTATTACTAATCTATTATTATTATTAATAATCTATTATTATTATTAATAATCTATTATTATTATTATTAATAATCTATTATTATTATTACTAATCTATTATTATTATTAATAATCTATTATTATTATTACTAATCTATTATTATTATTAATAATCTATTATTATTGTTACGGTTTAACCTTCTAATTTCTCATCAAGGTTTAAACATTGCGTACGTAAAGCAGAAATATATGTTGGATGAAGAATTTTTTGAAGAGATTGATTTTGCCTGATACACGTTCTACTATTTAACGCATAGATGAATTCATACCGTTCCAAAGAATTATTTGCACGCAAATTAATATAAGGAACTGGACTGGAATTCGAATTCGGCTCTCCGAGTTCTCATGCCGGGCCACTATCCATTAAACTACCCGCACATCCTTTAAACTACCCGCACATCCCAAATTCACTGGAAAGGAGTATTTTCTCAAATAGAAAGGCAACTAGGAAACAACACTTGCAATGAATTAATTCAAATTACATATAGTTATTGGAAATTCTGATCAGCTATTAACAATTTCAGTCCTATCGGTAATAAATGAATGAAACATTCGAATAAACTTGACAAATTCTTCACAAGCCTCCACTGATGTCAGCATGAGAATTTTATTTTTAAATATTCAATCTATAAATAAACAAATGGTTTTCTTTTTTAGCAGCGGATGCTGGAAAGTCTCTCACAGATGAAGAAGAGACTTGAGACAACAGAGATATCGTTCGGTAAAAGGATGCTTAACATACATGGACGGAATTGTGAGTTCTAGAAAAGATGAATTTAAAAAAAAGGACATTTATGCTTAGAATCAGGAAGCTACAGTTGAACTTTTTGGGACACGTAATGAAGGACGTGCGTTGTGGTACGGTGGATATCGGCTCGGAACGAGAAACCGGGGAGCCGAGTTCGAATTTCAGTTGAATCCATTGTATTCACTTACTCGCAAATAACCTTGGGAAAGGTATTAATCCATCTCTTCCTTCCAGTTATGGGTTAAATAGCAGGACAGATTGGGTTCTATAGCCTTGGTTGGCAACCAGTCTACCACAGAAAGCAATGGCAACCTACTGCGGGATAATCTTCTGCCCAGTCAGTCGTGTTTCTTTCGAGACATGATCGCCCAAGCGTGTATCACGTATGGCACTTTAACTGACTGAATGAAGAAAGCATTCTTGAAATATGTGACCCTGAAAGGACATGTTGAAGGCAAGAGGGACAGTGGAAAGCAACGAGTAACTAACGGGTTTGTGCAAATGGATTGAGAGGAATAGTAAGGGGAAAACATGGCTTAGAGCTACAAAGGATAAGAACTTGTGAAGAGCCATGATCATTCTCATCATGAAGATACACGGCACATAAAAACTGAAGAAAAACACTTCTAAATAAATTGTAGTTAGATATTTAAGTTAGAAATGTTTCATAGAAATTCAAAGGAGCATTTAAATAGCAAAAATGCCTTCCAAAAGTTAATTAAAGTATTAAGAAACCTAAATTTTTTGTTAGAAATCAAGAAAATAATACTGAACTACTGCAACATTGTCAATTATCTTTTTATGTGGCAGTAAGCGATAGACAATCTTTTCTGAAACAGACTTGAGGCAATGGAGACGTGGTTCTATAGAAGAACGCTGAGAATACCATTAAGAGAGTGCATTCAAAACGAAGAAGATTTTAATGAAAATAGGCGTTTAAAGGATATTTATATTAAAAAATTACAGTGAAAAATTTCTAGGATACCTAACGAGAAAAAAGAACTTGGAAAATTTAACACTCATAGAACATACTAAAGGCAACATAAGCAGATAGAAACAGCGAGTAACCTAGCAAGCTTATGTAAATGGATGACAGAACGAATTGATAGAGATTGTAAGAAGACAAATATTACTTACAGCTACGAAGGATAGGAAGCTATGGTGAGCCATAATCTTCTACGTCCAGAGAGAATGCATCACACGAAAAAAGATCAAATTAAAATAAATAGTTTATTCGAAAATCAATGAGTCGATTGAACTTGAAAATATTACCATTGCAGATTTTCAAGCTGAATATCCACATGCTAAAGAAGGAAAAATTAAGGCAGGATTAATTAAATGCTCTTTGTGTCTTTGTTAATGCTGGAGTTAGAGTGTTAATTATGTGTATGCATCTTTTCAAAATAAATAAAGTAAATTTGCTCCACTTGTATTTTCAGATGAGCTGAGTAACGACATCTTAAAGAAGATGTCTTCTGGGAAACACGCGTTTGAAAGATCAGATGACATGAAAAAACTTGGCCCAATGTTGCCAACAACAAGAATTTTACTCAAACAGTTTTATTCAAGAAGCAGATTTAAAGTCAATGTTATTCTTGGGGATAAAACATTTATATGGGAATAACAATAAATCTTTAGATATTTGACTTTCATGTGTGTGTGTGTGTGTGTGTGTGTG
The DNA here is from genome assembly GCA_037127315.1 of Ascarosepion bandense. NCBI lineage: Eukaryota > Metazoa > Mollusca > Cephalopoda > Sepiida > Sepiidae > Ascarosepion > Ascarosepion bandense. The sequence continues at coordinate 730,684 of JBBBDQ010001725.1, read as the reverse complement.
TGTGTGTGTGTGTGTGTGTGTGTGTGTGTGTGCTTACTTTTGCACATATATTTTATACCTAATGACAGAAAGTAAATTAAATGAAAGTTATATTAATGGTCTATTGTGGGTGCACATCTGTGTGCGTGTATGATTGATATTTTTTTATATTATTTATCAGTTTTCTACTTTTTGCGGATACACTACTTTCTCTTTATATACAGGCTGTCCCTCAAAACGTAGTCACTCTTTAAATTACAAATGCTGGGTTTATTGACTTGCAAACAATATTAAGGGTTAAAACGTTAAAATGTTAACGTTTATTGATTTGCAAAGAAGATTAAAGGATTACATCTATCTAAACTTATTTATAAATGGAACTGTGTCTCTGTGTGTGTGTGCGTGTATGCGTGTGTGTGTGTGTCCGTTACCTATAGACTCCAAAATGGCTGAACCGATTTTCTTGACAATTTACTCAGTTGTACTATAAGCGTCTGCGAGTGTTCTTAGCTAGGTTTTGTGTCGAGGTACCCCCCATAAATATCAAAAATCGAAAGAATCGGGCTATAGAAGGGGTCATGTCACGTTGAATACACCGGTTCCCGCTCGATCACCGAAGTTAAGCAACGTTGAGCCTGGTCAGTACTTACGTGGGTGACCACTTGGGAATACCAGGTGCTGTTAGCGTTCACGGATGTGAGTTGTGGTGCGGTGGATGTCGGCTTGGAGGGGGAAATCGGTGAGCCGAGTTCCAATTTCAGTCGAGCACACTGCACTCACTTGCGCACTAGTACCCTTGGGAAAAGGTATTAATCCGTCCGTTCCCTCCAGTTATGGGTTAAATAACGGGGTAGGACTTGGGACCCTGCCCTTAAACAAATCCCAATGAGACTTGCTCCGTCAGGGAGGAAGCCCGCTCAACCCGACTAGGGTGAATGCGGCATACATACATACATATAGAAGGGGTGGTCCAATTTTAGTCAAATTTGATACACTCATAGACAAAGACATAAGAAACGATATTCAGAAGTTTCAAGATTGCAGTTCTTACAATAGTTCATAAAATCGATAATATATATATATATATATATATATATATATATATATATATATATATATAAGGCAAGATGTTTGTGTGTGTGTGCCTGTTTATCTGCCTATATGTCTGTATTTTTTCAGCCCTTTTATTTTAGTTTTTGCTTCGGGTTTGGCTCTAAGTAGGTATAATTGTAGTTCTTAGTCTCAGCCATGATACCATTTACTCAGAGGACTTATTTAGCCTTCAAAATTTAGTTTAAGACGAAAAAAACTTATTTGATATCGATACCAGGAAATCAAAATTTGACTTACATCCATTCATTTTTCTTTCAGTCTACGGTTTTGCTTTAACTGGAAACAACTATTGATTTTTAGTCTTTCGTGCCAACGTCCAAAGGACCATGGATTAGTTTTAAAGCTTTCATTACACCCGATCAACGCCGGGCTATACTGCTAGTTTAATATTTAAATGCATGTTAATACGTTCTATTACACGCAGAATAACATCCATCCTCGATAATGGCTAAAAGTATAGCCGAAAGCGCTCAGATAAACAAAACATTTGGACGATTTTTATAAAATTTATGCCCTCAAAAGAAAAAAGTCCTAAGATCACATAAGAAAACTACATAAAAATACTTTACCATTATACATTGTTTCTCATTTTTAATGAAACCTGCATAAAAGAGAGATTACTGTCCATATATATATATATATATATATATATATATATATTGTGTGTGTGTGTATGTGTGTGTGTGTGTGTGTCTCTGTGTGTGTGTGTGTGTGTTTGTGTGTGTGTGTGTGTGTGTGTGTGTGTGTGTGTAGAGAGAGAGAGACAAGAGAGAGAATGATGTAAAATGAGCCACTTGAGTTAGAGGGTTACAGAATAAGAAGTACAGTTTTTGGAAATATGTGGTAAAGATAATATCGGTTTACCCTAGACTTGAACAGGTTAAGATTGTAGTGATTGAAGAAGCATCTTCTTGGGAGTAAGTTCCGTAAAGCAGTGGTTCGTGAGAAGAATTTGCTAGAATAGAACTAACATCTTACCAATGGAATACGAAAGGAATGAGCCTGGTTCCCCAGAATGTGCGTAGCATGGCGGGTCTTAGTGGTAAAAATTAAAACTAGCGTTAAAGCAGTAAAATGCTTTCGACGTTTCGTCTTTTAGAAAGGGGTTGTAAGGTAGAAAATAATTTGTCACCTACAAGGACGCAGAGACGCTTTTGGACTTTATCAAGAATGGAGAGTGAGGACTGGGCATCTCCTGTTCATATATAACAGCAGTACTCCATTTTGGTCTGATCTGGTTCTTGTAAAGACAGAGGATAGTAGGAGTCAGGTAACTATCGAAATGGTAGCAGAAACTGATAATTTTTCCAGCATCTTTAGCAATGAATTGTATATAAAATTTCCTGTTGACGTCTGGGTTGAGTCTCAATAGGCACTCAAGTCTCAATAAGCACTCAAGTTACGAGTACTCCCTAAGGGAGCCTCCGTTTATCGTCATTGGTGACTATTGTCGATGATGGAATATAAGTAGTTTGGTTTTCGAGGTATTGAATGTAACCAGCCTCTCCCGCCAACACTGATATTCTTAATAAGTGTTCTGGTGCCCTATCTACATTGAAATGAACTCTTCCTCTTTCATAAATACTAACCTGCGAGACTTCCTAGACGAGGCAATCGAGACGCAGCGTAACTTGACAGTTCGGACGGACACTTCTATCTGCTGAGCTAATGTGTGTGTGTGTGTGTGTGTGTGTGTGTGTGTGTGTGTGTGTGTGTGTGTGTGTGTTCTGTTATTTCAGTACACTGGTTCAAACTGCTTTCTTTGCGTGTCTTTCTTCCTGGCTTTAACAAGCCACAACAATAAGCAAGTTACTAAGACTACATATAAACTACAAAAAAAAAAACTGAATGCATAGTCATCAGTAAAAAGAGGAGCCCAAAATATCAATTATAAGTCGAGGATGCTAAACTCAAGCAGATACAGAAATTTAAATACCTGGGACGCGTTCCAACAGAAGACAGAAAGTGCGACACTGAGATCCAAAGGAGAATTCACATGGTCAAGAATGCACTCCAGAAACTAAGTAAAGTATTGAGAGACTGAAAAATTTTGCTGGAAAAAAAGAAGAGGGTACTGGATCGTTATATGATGTTTGTCCTTCAATATGACAGTGAATGCTGGACAATCTCACCAAAGATAAAAGGAAGACTTGAAACAACCAAAACGTGTTTCTACAGAAGGATGCTGATACCATGAACCGAACATATAACGACAAGGTTTTGGAGAGTATGGAAACGAGAAGGAAACTGATACTAAATTTCCTGGTACATATAATGACGAAGAAGGGCTTGGAGAATCTGATATTCATAAGTCAGATAAATGGACGGCGAGACAGGAGAAAGCAACGTGTAACATACTTGATAGGCTTGAGCAAATGAATGGCAGTGCAAGGTTTGGGAAGGGTAACATGGGAAAGTGTGTTAAGATCAACTATGGATAATGAGATGTGGAAGGCAATGATCTTCTACGTCCTGAAGGCACACAGCACATAGAAGATGAAGGCTTTTATACTTATGACATTAAAACTAATTCAAAATGGAGAAAATAAACGCTGTCGTTTCGATTCTGATGAACCAGATTAAAGAAAAATAAGGATAAAACGATTGTTTGGAGTTAATTACTTATCAAAAAGAAAAGTAAATCTTAATGGTCAGTTGTATCGGCATCAGTATGTCGATGGGAGATGATCATCTAGCGCTATTCACCTACTCATATATGAAGATCCCTTTCTAGGCATTGTTACCAGTGTCCAAAGAAAAGGATAAACCCATACAAATTGATACCGGAATAATTGCACTCGTTGTCGGATGGGGGACACAATACGCCATTCATCTGTTTTCAGGACCCAAATTTGCGGATTTTCGTAAGGCTTACTTCCCAGCTTTGTCTTTTCTGGAAGATACCCGCGTGGCATGGTGATGGTTAATTCAGACATTTCCTTGTCATATATTGACTGACACTCAAAACAAAAAAGCATAATCTACCTTGCTATTTAACCAACTGCTGGAGGAAGATAAAGTCATGCGTTTTCCAATATCGTTAAGTCAGTTAAGTGCCATACGTGATACACGCTTGAGTGACCATGTCTCCAAAGAGACATGACTGACTGGGCAGAAGATTTTTCCCACAATAGGTTGCCATTACTTTCTGTGGTAGACTGGTTGCCAACTAAGGATATAGAACCCAATCTGTCGTCATTTGACCAATAGCTGGAGGGAAGTAAATGAATGCAACGAATGAATGCTACCGATTGGGAATTAGAATCGACAAGATTTAATAAGTTCACGCTTTTCCAGTTTTCATTTCTACTATGTAAACCACTCTACTTCATCGTCTCATAATTGCTACTCTGTTCAACAATATTAATTTTTCTTTTGTATTATTTCTGTTTTCTTAACACTCTTTGTTCTCACACTTTCTTATTCCTTCAATGAAAGGTTGTAGCGGAGTAATATTCCTGTGGGGACTCGGAATTACAAGTTAGTTTTAAGAACGATCAATCGATGATGCCGAAGTTTGAGGCGTAGCATCCTGGAAACTGCATACTTTTCACAGTCGTAGGAATTTAAAAGATTATTTTCCTCATACATTCGGACTCGGCCTTCCGATTTCTCGTTCTGTGCTAATATTTACTGTCCCACAACAGGGAAAGCGTCTTCTTAATACTTTGTGTCTTAGCTTCCAAAATACATTTTGTGTATCTCCGTTTACAAATGACTGAGATCTTTTTAAAACTGAAGAAAAAAATGTTCAGTAAACCGAATGATATTTAATGAGAAAATAGTAATGCCGATATGCTTTCGATTTCTTTTAATTTTTCTGCAATTATGAGAAAACAATTAACACCAACTAATCTGTCTAAAATGTGCGTTGTGGTGCAGCGAATATCGGCTCGAAACGAGATAATCGGAGAGCCGAGTTCGAATTCCGGGTAAATACGTTGCATTCAATTGCGCGTAGATAACCTTAGGAAAGGTATTAATCCGTCTCTTCTCTCCAGCTATGGGTTAAATAACAGGACAGATTGGGTTCTATAGATTTGGTTGGCAAGAAAATATTCTGTCCAGTCAGTCATGCCTCTTTCGAGATATGATCACCCAAACGTGTATCACGTATGGCACTTAACTGACTGACTGAATCTGTTCAAAAGTCTTGCAATTTTCTATGTAGCAAACTGTTGTTATACAAAATTTTGTTATACAAAATTGTGTATATGTTGGTTTCTTTTTTTTTCTTCCTTGTTTTTCATTTCATCTCCTGTTTTTTGTTTTGTTTTGTTTTTTGTTTGCTCGTTTTTTGTTTCGTTTTTTAATATTTTTAATATCGTTGCTATTTAACTATATAATCCTTCAAATATGTTTCCATACTTTTATTTGTAATGCATGTCACAGTGAAAGGGAGATAACTCTAGTTTTTCTAACGACAGATGGTAGTGATTCTGTTATGACAGTATCGACTGTTTCAGGACGTTCACAAAGATTGATTGTGAAAAGACTAACGTGAAAGCGCAGATTAAAATAATAACAATCAGAAAATATATATTTAAATTATTTATGTTGTTAATAATGGTAGAGACGTAACAATATTCTGTCACTTTTGACAGCATGAAATAACTAGTCTACAAACAAAATAGCGAGTTCAGTATAACGAGTTACTGGAAGTTTTATGAGTAAACAATGGCGACTTGGTGCTATCACGAATACTGCAACAGATGTCAGATTTTATCTTGAGCTAACATAACAATTGCATACACCAAGTTATTTAACCATTGAAAACACAAAAAATAAATGCATTTGCACACACACACACACACACACATATATATATATATATATATATATATATATATATATATATATATATATATATATATAGTCATCCGCAGACAGATCTGTTTTGCTGTATCACAGCTCATCAGTATGGTTAAACATCCGATTGCTTTTAATCCAGGATTAAAACCCGACCCAATTGGCGTCAGTCGGCGATTCTACCTCTGAGCTATGGGTGCTCGGTAGAGGGAGGCAGACTTTTTAGCGTATGATGTATCATACACCAGTGGCCAGAGTGCTCTAATTCATTACTGAATGAGCGATGCGTAGATGCTAGAGTAGCTACTGTTTTTTTTCAATGTCTACCATTCTTCCAGAGTTGCTCAATCAGAGTGTGAGAGCGTAATATATATATATATATATATATATATATATATATATATATATATATATATATATGTATGTATAACAGAACGAAAACGAGAAAGCGGTGTATATGTGCATCAAGGCCGGTGCAAGATTCTCGTTATCCCACCCCGAATCTGTTATACCTCCGGCCAAATCTATGATACGCTCCACCTACACACACACACTACTACACCTCAGTTTTCATAATGTAGTATTCATATGAAATACAAATTTTATTCTCACCTAATTAAGAACTATAATGGATCATGCAATACAGGCAAAAAACGTAACTAGAAAAATTGTAAATAAATACAATGTATCTAAATACAAATTAGAGACTTATAATCGATCATTCCATCTTAAATAAATTAACAATGTTTTGTGGCAATTTTTAAAAACCGACTTGAAAATTTTCTTCTTAAAAAGTTGAATAATTTTAATACATTAAACATTATGGATAAAAAAGAAAACAGTTATTCTGTATAGTGTTTTTCAAAAGTTTGCAAGAACAAGGCCAATTCCCGGATTTGGAACAATAATAGACCCCAGAATGACGTCAAAATCCGCGAAGATTTTTCATCCTTTAATAGTCAGTTGTGCTTAGTTTAATTTGTAATGCATATAAATGTAAGTAGAAAAAAAAATATTGATAAGAGACTGAGCGTCACAAAGCACTGCCTGGGTCCCCCAGTCAGACCCTCCATTTCGGTTGGAAGTAGTACGCGCCGGCCCTGGTGTACAGAATGAGAGTTAATGTATTTGCCGCCACAACAGAAAATTCTATATATAAGTACCAGCCAGCAATCAAAGTGATAATGGAGGTGTATGACGTGGTATCCAGGTGGATCAGAATCTAGTCAGTTTTGATTGGACCTACCAGAAGTGGGTCCGATGTTAAAAGACCCGAAATACCTGATGATCCCAGTTATAAAACATCACCCCGGCACGTCGGACGTGTGAAAGCATTATTGACTGCTATAACTTTCAAAGTATTTCCCGCCTGTGAATCTATGCATTTCTTGTGACGATAGTGTCAAGAAGCATTCTTGGAACACATTTTCCGGAATATCTTTCAGTAGTCAAGAACATAAGCGATCATGGCTCCCCACAACTTCCTATCTCATGTAGCTCTTAGCAAGCTTATTAGACATAAACTCGCTGCTTTCTTCTATCTCTTGTTCTCGTGAGGGTTAAACTTTCCAATAGAATCATATTTCTGCTGATCTGTGAGGAGATTCTCTATCATTCACTACCATAGAAAAGGATAGATAACGCATCGAAATCCAGCACCCTTTTTCTTTGTTTCTAACTAATTTTTTTATGTTTTTAAAAACCTTGCTTAGCTTATGCTTCTTTCGCTAGTCTAACGTGTGTTCGGATCTCGGTGTTGCATTTTTCATCCGATGTTAAAACGCTTCTCTCAGATACTTGAATTATTCCGAAACTGCTTGATGTCTATATATCCAATTCGTAACTCGCATCTTGGGCTTCTTTCTATTGCTGATGACCATATTTTCTGTCTTCTTTCATTTGATAATCCTTTTTCTCGCTTTCTTCTTTTACCCTGTCTAGAAGGTCTTGTAGTTTTCTGTTGTGGCCTATTAGGGCCAGGAAGAAAGACACGAAAAGAAGAAGGTAGGTTGAATCCGTGTATTAAAATAACAGAACTTATATACAAAGTAAATGTTATTAATCAGCAGATAGAAGTGTCCGTCCGAACTGTCGTTACACTCAAGTTACGTCTCGACTGCCTCCTCTAGGAAGTCTCTATGAAGGAGGAAGAGTTCATTCCAATGTAGATAGGGCACTATAACATTTTCCTACCGAGTTGACAATCAATACAATTTCATCTTCATATCTTATGCTGTTAAGATTACATCCATCGATAATCAATCCTGATAGGAAATTCCAGTTCCCTTAGGATAGCATCGCTGTAGAAGTTGAAAATATCTAGGGAGAAGAGAGATCCTTGTTTCACGCCTCTTTCACGGTAAAACAATTTTCAGTATATGTTGCTTGAATGAAGCTTTGAACGCCTATTGGGTCTCCACCCCAGAATTGATATATATGTAAAGAATGATCTGCAATGTAATCGATCCTGACTTAGTATCTCGATTTCAGCAACTTTATCACTGAAGTGATGTGACTTCTTGTTGTCTTTTCTATAAGTTTTTTTTTTTTTTTTTTTTTTTTTTTTTATATAATCAGTTCCTCTACTCTAACAGTCTGTTTTCTCGTACTTCACGCCCCGGGGAACTCCCTTCTGTTTACTTCCTTCCCTGATAGCTACAACCACTAAAAGTTTAAATGCCACGTCAGTTGCCATCTTCTATCTCCCTGAATTCCAGCCATCTTTTATTCTTTCTTCAACACCCCCTGTACCTTTTATTTTTATTTTCTCTCTCTCTCTCTCTCTCTCTCTCTCTCTCTCTCTCTCAGCTCCTGCGCACGAGTGGCGGTCCCACATTGCTTAAGGCAATGTGATTAAAAAAATATGGTCCTTCGCAAAATATGCTGGGAGAAAACAGACTCTAATCCCCACTCTTGAAAATACCGGACTCTTTCTGCCAGACTTTATCTTTACAGGATGTGCGCTGTGGTGCAGTGGATATAGACTCGGAACGACAAATCGGAGTGCCGAGTTCGAATTCCAGTTGAATTCTTGCATTCACTTACGCACAAATATCCTTGGGAAAGGATCCGTCTCTTCCCTCCAGTTATGTGTTAAATAATAGAACAGATTGGGTTCTATAGCCTTGGAGGGCAACCAGTCTACCGCAGAAAGCAATGGCACCCTACTGCGGGATAATCTTCTGCCCAGTCAGTCATGTCTCTTTCAAGACATGATCGCCTAAAGTGTGTATCACGTATGGCACTTAACTGACTGACTTATCTTTACAAAAGTTAGATCAAACCAAAAATTGAATATTGCTGCAAATCTTCACTTTCCAGTCTTGAGAGAACTCAAAATTGTTAACGCGCCCTTGTGGGTTATGACCTGTAGCCCCTTCTTCCACAAATACAAAGTCGCAAGCGTATACTTACTCTCTTGGTAAATATTCAATCAAGCTCCATTCTTTAGTACCACCAGTGTAGTCATTTACCACCAAAACCCATTTTGTTACGGACAAAGGATTGAATCACCCTCATCCTCTCTAGGCATTCTATTATGAAACAGACCTTGTGTAGATGCTTCCTCTAAACACTACAATCTGTAGCACGGTATTGGATAAACAATAGTATAAAAAATGATATTTAAAAAAATTAAAATGGATCTTCCAAAAAAACATTTAACGACGATCATCTATAAATACTAAATATTTTTAAAGTTTATATTTTACCTTTGAATGAATTGTGAATAGGAAATTATAATATGCGTTCACACACGGAAGAAAACGTGCTTTCAAATTCTGAATTGTTTATTTTACTCAGTAAGAAGCTGACATCCGTTCATAACCCCGCACATATGGCACCAGTCTATAGACTTTAACAGTCAGTCAGTTAAGTGCCATACGAGATACACGCTTGGGCGATTATGTCTCGAAAGAGACATGACTGACTGGGCAGAAGATTATCCCGCAGTAGGTTGCCATTGCTTTCTGTGGTAGACCAGACCAAGGCTATAGAACCCAATCTGTCCTGTTATTTAACCCATAGCTGGAAGGAAGAGACGGATTAATACCTTTCCCAAGAGTATTTGCGCGTAAGTGAATGCAATGAATTCAGCTGGAATTCGAACTCGGCTCCCCGATTTCTCGTTCCGAGCCGATATCCACTGCTCCACAACGCACATCCTCCTTACTTTAACAGTAAATCATATAAATGCCAGAATTTGAACGATCAGAAAGCAAATACAGCTCGAATTCACCTATCCGCAGAATCACTAATCTGTTTCACCTATCCACGGTAAACCGAATCACCAAAGATGTTTTGTTAAAAACCTTTATTAAACTAAGAATACTTTGCAAAATCTATTCCAAATGAATAAATTTTACACAAAATAGACGGATATCTTTAATAATCACAGTATTAAGAAAACTTTTTTTTAAAATATTAATCAATTTAAATGTTTTCAAAATTCCGAAGGAGAAAAACGCATATTTTTATTTTGTTTTCAAAAATGTTTCGTTCGTTGACTAATGAAATTCTTTTGTCTAATTTATTGCATTTTTACAGTTTGTTTGATACGTAATTTAAATGTATTTCGTAATTGAGGGAATTGTGCCCCTTCTTTTATCAGATGGGCTTACGGTGTATAGTAAAATACTGTCGATTATAATATTAAAAAAAGGGAAGCATTCACTTTCTATGTTGAACAAGAAAATGATTAAAAAAAATTCTCAATCGGATCCACTTCCCAAAATTTGACCAAATGAATGAACAGATTTCTTTTTTACTTTTGGAAGGGTTTTTTGGTCGAACCAAAACCTTTCAGCAACCCTTCGTAGTTAATGACTTTTTTTTTATCTTTTGATAAAATTGTTGGGCTTTCTTTATAGTAAAAACATGAAAAAAGGTACTTGATTTTTTGTTTAATTACAAGCTTTTTTGTTTTAAAATAAGGTGTCGATTTTCACGTGAAAATGTTTGGACAAACTTACGTGGTCCGCTATTATCCGCGGATTTCAATGTCTTGGAAACTTTACCTCTAATAACAAGGTTATTATGTATATCTGTTTTTTTTTAATCAATTCTTTTTATAAACTATATTTATCGATTAAGACATTAAATATTTTCTATTCAATATTCCTCAAACCTTTGTTGACTTTTTTATGCAAGTTTTGCTAAATTTGGGCAAGTCATGGCTGTAACTGTTGGCGATCGTGGGAGACATGAATGATTATCCTTCGTACATAAGTCGTTTCAGCTACCAATACAGTACTTCCTCGATTATCCATGCCTCAATTATCCATACCTCGATTATCCGTACCTCGATTAACCAGACGTAAATTAAAGAGAAATACTGAAATTTATCGAACTTAACCCATTTTTTATTTCATCTCAAGCAAGCATTTCGAGAATTTAGAAAACCATTTCGCGAAATACATGTCTGAGACTTTGGCACACATCATTAGTTATATTTTTAACCGAGGATCATTGGAGGTCTCGGCTCTTTTAAGTCATACCTGCTCTCCACGGTGACCCAGCAATTGAAATTTAAGCTTTCTGTCAACTCCTTACCTTAAATCACTCTAAGTGTTGATCCAAAACAATATGAATCTATGCCTTAAGAAATTAATCTACGCACACACGCGTAGATAGATAGATAGATAGATAGATAGATAGATAGATAGATAGATAGATATCAACAGAGGGGAATAGATAGATAGATAGATAGATATCAACAGAGGGGAATAGATAGATAGATAGATAGATAGATAGATAGATAGATAGATAGATAGGCTCTCCCCTATAAAAAGTGGGGGCAGCAAACGCAGTAACTGTTTTGTTCTCGCAGGAAATATGGCGGTGCATCTGTTCCGTTCTTGTGTCACTCTCGATTAAACGCTGATAAAACTAATTAATACTTGATAATTTCGGCATGGTTTGTAAACAAAAAATGTATATTTTAATTATCAGCGCGCCTGAGATTATGACTATTTTTACCAAAATTAAGCTAGTGTTGCAGTTCCTAATTCTAATTTATCAACGTCTACCTGTTGCCGTAGATGCTAGAATTTTGTTCCTATTAAACGGTAATTTTTCTAGCCACAGTCATTTTAGTATTATGTCGGATATGACATTAACGCCAAATAATCCCTTGATATGTCAAGCTGTAAAGGTGTTGTCGGACAATTTTTTAATCGCTCGTAATATCATTAAGCGATTTGTGCAAGTTAAACGCCGAGTGGATCAAACAAGAATAACCAGCGCTGATTGGTTAGTATATTTCAAAACGCCTACACAACGCATTTAGTTTGAAATTTGCGCTAAATTCTTGTGATCCTCCCACGTGACGTAATTTAGCTATATAAGCAAATCCAAATTTTTCATCGTGCCACAAACAGAAGCGAAGAACATCCACGTCATTCGCCATGCAGCGCGAAACGAAACTTTTAGTGAGAATCTTGAATTTAAAGAAAGCATGCCTCAAGAACCTTTCTAATAGTCTTCAACAAGCAAAAATCATACATTAACTTAAAAGAAACAATCTTCAAACTATCCAAGTTTATTATAAACACTACAGGAACATTTTGCAGGCAACTATCTTAAACATTTAATTTTGCCATTGGAGTTTCTTTGAGGAATTTTCTTATGATTTATTCGTTAATTGAATTATATTTCTTATATAAATTCCTGTTATTGTTTAACATAAATTCTTTTCGTAAATGATTTTTATGCTCGCCACCCCAACAAATTTCATCTGTGGACATTTTTATTAATTAAGAACTTTGACTCAATATCCATTACTCGGAATATTTTGCAGGCAATTATCTTAAACATTTAATTTTGCCATTGCAGTTTTCTTTGAGTAATTTTTTTTCGTAAAATTTGTTCATTGATTGATGTATATTTTTCATATAAATTCTAGTTCAAGAATTTTCTTTTGGTTTTTATCGTTAAAAACAATATCCTTGTGCCTTACATGAAAAATTAAAAATGTTGCTGGCGTCACATCACGCGGCCCTCAAAAATACAACATATTAAAACAACTAAATAATTCTCACTCCGTAACAGAGTTTTATCGCCAACTGGACTTTCCTGCTCGCTTTAAAATGGCGTTTTTGACAGTGTCGTAGGGTAGATTTTCCGATAATATTTCGAGCAAATCAGTAACATCGTTTGCTACACTGCTGTTAGTTTTCCACTACATAGAAAATAACGTGACTGTTGAGACGATCTTCTTCCTGCGTTAAATGTTGCATCCATCTGCAGGAAACGGGTTTTTGTATTGTTTAAATTACACGGAGGAAGAATCGCCATAAGTGGTGGCGCTGTTGGATTTGTAGTGGTGATGATTTTCCTGATGAAAAGTCGTGCTGGAGGGAAGTTTTAACTTCAAAAGTTGGAACTCTTCGAAAAAAGACGTGATTTTCTATTTTATTTTATTTTATTTTATAAAGTTTTACATTGAAACGTCGTCATTTGTTGAGTTTTATACGTTGGATTGTCAGCATTCACTTTGAGTATATATATATATATATATATATATATATATATATATATATATATATATATATATATTATTGAGTATATATATATATATATATATATATAAACTTATTTATAAATGGAACTTTGTCTGTCTGTGTCTGTGTGTGTACCCGTTACCTATAGACTCCGAAACAGCTGAACCGATTTTCTTGAAAATTTACTCAGTTGTACTATAAGCGTCTGCGAGTGTTCTCAGCTAGGTTTTGTGTCGTGATACCCCCGATAAATATCGAAAATCGATTATCGAAAAAATCAGGTTATAGAAGGAGTGGTCCGATTTTAATCAAATTTGATACACTCATAGAAAAAAACATAAGAAACAATATTCAGAAGTTTCAAGGTTGCAGTTCTTACAATAGTGTAGAAAATCGATAATATATAAATGTATAAATCGATACCAGGAAATCAAAATTTGACTTACATCCATTCATTTTTCTTTCAGTCTACGGTTTCGCTTTAACTGGAAACTTTTAGTCATTCGTGCCAACGTCCAAAAAGTCTGAGTTCCAGGACCATGGATTAGTTTTAAAGCTTTCATTACACCCGAGCAACGCCGGGCTATACTGCTAGTATATATATATATATATATATATATATATATATATATATATATATATATATTATTCCTATGTTTCTCGCGTCGGTTTGTCATCATTTTTGCTGTACTATATTCTAGCTTACTAACAGAAGTGGCTAACAAAAATTTCAAATATAAATGACGAAGAGATAAACAAAAAAAAACCAGACCGGTTGCCAACCAAGGTTATAGAACCCAATCTATCCTGCTATCTAATCTATAGATGGAAGGAGAAGAGAATTATTAATGCTTTTCCCACTGGTATATGCATGTAAGTGAATGCAACGAATTCACCTGGAATTCGAACTCGGCTTTCCGATTTCTCGTTCCGTGCCGATATCCCCTGCACCGCAATGCACATTCGACATTCGCCGCACATCCAACGAGGATTAACATATCGTAAGTTCAAACTGCCAACAAATTTCGTCCAACATTCGTGCTTCTATTCAAATTTGAATTCAGTACGACGCACCAATGCACGTTCCGTCTGATTTGCGTATGTTCGTGCATGTGTGCCTGCACATGTGCACACACACACACGTGTGTATGAGTGTGTGTGTGTGCGTGTGTGTGTGTGTGTATGCGTGCGTGAAGGCAACATGAAGTTATATCAATAATTCAAATTGTTTTCTTTCAAAAAAAAAAGTAGGTGAAGGTATTTACTCATGTACAATCTAGACACTTTAATACAAGGTTATTTAAAGGCTATATACGATGTCGTGCTACTGCAGATATCAGGAAATGCCTTGCCCATTACATTAAGTTCAAGTAGGTGTTGATCTCCAAAGTAGAGATACCAGATGCCCAGCTGAAATAAATTATATTCATACTTACTTGCCAAACGATGCTAAACTACTCTCTTTTTTTTTTTTTATGGTTATGTGGCTTGCTACTTGCTAACAGTTTTCATCAACATATAATGAATTTCATTACTGTCTATTATAAGAAGGAAAATGAACTAATTTCAACGTAGTGTTGTTTCTTGCTTATGAATCCATGTATGCCACTCAACCGGGAGCCAATCACGGAAATTAGTGAAATGGAATTATGTCCTTTTCAGTCAGTTAATTGCCATACGTGATACGCGCTTAGGCAATCATGTCTCGAAAGAGACATGACAGACTAGGCGGAAACCTTTCTCGCAGTAGCTTGACATTACTTTCTCTGGTAGAATGGTTGCCACCCAAGGCAACAGAGTCTGTTTAACCCATAGCTGAAGGGAGAAGAGATGAATTAATACTTTTCCCAAAGGGATTTCTGCGTAAGTAAATGAAACAGATTCGACTGGAATTGAAACTCGGCTCTCTGATTTCACACTGGGAATCGTTACACCTGAATAAATATGTCCTTTTACTTAAGTTTAATTATTATTATGTAGAAGATTTTTGAAAGGAAGCAAACGACCTAAAAAAGAGTACTATTATTGTTTTGTAATATGAAAGCGACAGTAGAATATGCGTACAAGATACCAATGGGAATACTTTCAAAAGGACTAAGAAGATATATATACATAACTCCTCGATGAAATTCACTTATTAACTAATGGACAATAACAAAATCCCGTTTCTTGATGTAATATAAAGCTAAAAACCAATGAATTTATTACTTATCTGTATAAAAAAAAACACCTGTAAGAACACCTGTCTTGTTAATTATAATAGTCAATGTCTAGAAAGATATAAAAGAGAAGTAGTAAGAAACTTCTTAAATAAAACACATCAAAATCCTTCCCCCCAAAGAATATAAAACACATAAAACCAGCACTAGTCAGCAATAATTTTCCCAACTACATCAATAATAAACAAATAAAATTATTCTTTAAAAAATTACATGAAACTAGCATTAAAAATAACACACAAAAACAATATTTTATTGCAGCCAAATGCATATTAATTGTAAACAGGACGAATGTTCTATATGAAAAATTACTAAAAACCATATTTCTACCGTAATTCCTCAAAAACATGTAAAATTTATAATATATTACAGAAAATGGAAGACAGCAAACCTTGTTATTTCTAATAATAATATCCCTACCAAATATAAACTAGCGATGACTAATATAGTGTATGAATTCCAATGCTCTGTGCAAGATTGTGTTTCTTGTCATAAATCAATTACCGATATTGGCCATATTACTACTTCCCTGAATTGACGCCTTACATGCCACCTATCTAGTAATGATAATGCAATAAAAAAACATTTATTAAACCATAACTTACAAGAACCCTTAAGAAAAATTTTGGTTGAACATACAAAAATACTATTTAAATCACAATATCAAAGGCACCTCGCTTTAAGAGAGGCACTATATATCAAACAATTTTCTCCTACCATCAGCCTCATACTATTAACAGTAGAAATGAAGTTTTGAAGGTTTTTTTAAAAAATAGACGCTCACATGATGCCCACAGCACGACATCACGTGACAGCTTTAAAGAATTCTCCTTTTCAAAAAACAAAAAAAAAACCGCTAAAACGAAAAATTACATGCATTCAAACATGAGAACATAACAACATCGAAAAAATAACATCCTTGAAAATGGCCTGTGAAGGGACCGAAAGCGGTTGGAAAATAAAAAGTTATGGAACATTTTTACATTCCTTATCTCCGGAAAAAAGAAAACATGTAAAAATACTGAAAAATTTAAATAAAAAATTAATAAAACTTCCTTGTCAGTTGTTTTTAACGAAACATGTTCAAATGACAGATTGCTACCCATATATATATATATATATATATATATATATATATATATATTAGGACCGTTGAAGTGTTCGCTGTTCCCAGAACTGCGTACGTGTAGTTTCAGATGGTAACGCATCAATAAGGATGAAATTCAGTGTATGTCATTTCGTAAACAACTTTGCTTTTCATAGAGTTAAACATGTTGGATTTCGTGCCAAAGAAAGTGTATTTACGAAGAATTTTACTGCTCTACTTTATTCAAAGGGGGTTACGGAATTAATTTCAATTCGAATGTAACTTCAACACGGAATTATTTTTAACTTGAAATTAATTCTGAGTTGAAATATGTTCTGCACCCCTTCAAAGGAAATCTTCAGCTGAAGCCCAAAGAATTCTTGTTGAGAATTATGGCGACCATGCCCTATCTGAAACAATATACAGTGATTGGTTTAGACGCTTCAAAAATAATGATTTTGATGCTGAAGATAAAAATACTCTGGCGAACCGAATAAGTTTAAAGACGAAGAATTGGAGGCATTACTTCATGAAGACTCATGAATGATTAGGAGTTTATCATATAACTGTTTCGAAACGTTTCAAAGCATTAGAAATTATTCAAAAGCAAAGATATTCTCTCGGCTTCAACTCGTACGAGTTGAAGCCGAAAGACGTCGAACGTCGGCTTATCACATCTGAACAGCTGCTTTAACGGTAAAAAGAAAAAGTTCTTTGCATCGTATCATGACCAGCAATGAAAAGTGGATACACTACGATAACCCTAAGCATAAAAGGTCATGGGGTAAGCCTGGCCAAGCATCAATATCGACGGCAAAACCGAAAACCCGTGGATCGAAGCTTCTGCTCTGCATTTTATGGGATCTGCCTAGTGTTGTTTATTATGAGCTGCTCAAACCGACCGAAACCATCACGGGAAATCGCCATCGACTACAATTGATACGTTTGAGCCAAGCATTGAAGAAAAACGGCCGCTATACGAGCGGGGACACGACAAAGAGATTTTGCAACATGAAAACACTAGGCCACAAAACGGATGAAAATCTATTTGGAAACGATTAAACGGGAAATCCTACCTCACTCACCGTTTTCACCAAACGTTACCCCGTCTGATTATCAATTG
Source organism: Ascarosepion bandense (assembly GCA_037127315.1). Lineage (NCBI taxonomy): Eukaryota > Metazoa > Mollusca > Cephalopoda > Sepiida > Sepiidae > Ascarosepion > Ascarosepion bandense. Next base: position 712,855 of record JBBBDQ010001725.1, on the reverse strand, counting down.
TTCCAATACACGGCTCATGGCTTGGCTGAGCAGCATTTTCGTTCTTATGAAGATATCAGAACCTATATATATATATATATATATATAGGTTCACCCCGAGCAAGGAGACAGTGCAGCTAGACTTCAGAGGGTTACATGGAATGGAAAAATGAAATAGAATAAGAAGACTGAGAATATGGAATTGACAAAAAGGAATAAGTTTTAAGAAAATTGCATTTAAATATTTGAAGATTGTAGTGGCTGTTGCATCTAGCAAGTTCAACAGTAAAACGGTGAGACCTAGTTGCTAATCCAGTAGCATGATTCACGTGATTGTTGCACAAGAGAAAAAGTTTATCAGAGCAGTTGTCATGAAATTATTTTTAGAAAAGACAGAAGGAAGTCATATAACGTCGGAGAGAAAGAAACTGAAATCAAGATTCTAGGTCAGCATCGATTACATTACAGACTCTTCTTTGGATTTTGTCAAAAATCGTGAGATAGGAGCACCAGGTTGGACGAATGGTAGATTTATAAATCTTTAAGATGGAATCTAATGACAATATTCTAGCACAAAATACTGAACCAACATTCCTTTTAGTAGATGTAGCAATTTATTTGATATAGTCACTTCACTTTATGTCCGTGGAAAACATAAGACCAAAAAGGCGTAGAGCAGCAATTCCTAAACTGGGGAAATTTCCCCCTGGAGGGAAAATTTTAAGCTACCAGGGGAAAAATAATTGAAAATCCTCATTCTGTTTTCCACAATCTACCTTTGTGAGTCAGGATTTTCTACTTTACTCACAATCAAGCCCAAAGCACGAAACCGACTGGAGGTTGAATGTGACATACGTTTTGTACTTGCTAAAACTAACCCTGATATTGATACACTGGTGTACAAGTGCAGTATAACCCTTTTCACTAATTTAATTCTGAAGTAGAAGAGCAAACAATTTTTTATTTGTTACTAACTGCTCTCTACGACTATGCTTAGTTGTTACTAACTGCTCTCTATCCACTTTACTCTGTAACTATAAGTTTATCAGTATATTTGTATATTTGTATATTTGTACATTTGAAAAATAAATTAGTAAATAGTCTTAGTGAGTTTTTACTGTTCTTTCTCTCATACACATAAAGGGGAAATCTGGACGGTTGAACTGGGTGTAAGGGGAAATGACAAAAAAGTTTGGGAAACACTGGCATAGAGTGTTGTTCTCTATATAGACACACATGTATATACAAGGTTGCGATGGGTAAACTGTCACGATTTTATATTTTTAATTCTCTCATACGCGTTGTTTGTTATTTTGTCGACTGCACAGTATAGTACGGTCAGTTGGGAACCGTCTGTGAAAAAAAGGAGTTCCATGACTCAAGTCACTCCTCAAAAAGTTTGAAAATGGTATGCTGTACTACTTGGCAATCGCGCCATAAACTCCAATACGAACATTTCAGTGTGTTTTGCTGTCAATCTGAGGACAGTGTAGAGGATTCGGAAAGAGTTGAATGAGTTAAATGGTAATTACGAAGGTGTTTGGGGTGATCAGGTGTGATGACAACGTTATCCGTCTATTCATCTTCCCACATGGCTTCAGCACGATAGAGAGTCTTACATGAATTTCCTTGGTGAGTTAGTGTTGGCCTATGTCAAAAAAGCGGCTGCTTGAAGACACCGTGTCTAGTAATAGGACTCTGCACCATACCACATAAGCAGACAATTTCTGTGATCACTTCATCCCTTACATCTGGCCAACTAACTCCTCAAACTGCAACCCCATTAATTATCATGTGTGTCGCAGTTGAACAAGAGGCCATCAAAACTTCTTGTAACCCCTGCCGATGAATTGAAGGCAAGGATTACGTCAGTATTAACTAAATTAAATAAGGAAACCACCAATGGTGTTATAAAAAAGCGTGTGGTTGCAAGAAGAATTATGACATAGGCAGATGTAAATGTATCTCGTTTATTGGATAAATACAGGCGAGTGGTTTATGAATTTGGTGGTTCTTAATTTTTAGCCGAATGGCCTCAGATGTTGGTATGAATTTGTTTAGGCTGGCCGTCTGTAATTGTATGTAACGTTCATGATATGTGTGATTTCCCAATGCGGTTGTCCTTAGAAAGAAGGAGACGGAAGTTTGAGAGAAGAGAAAAGAGAGCAAATATGTGTCGCTCGGAGAGTGAAGTGGGTAGTCAGTAGCTCTGTGATGTTCTCTCTTTCCTTCCGTAGTAGTAATCGTGACATTGACGGGTTCTTCCTTCTTTCTTCCTTACCGACAAAGTGTGAGGAAGAGGGGGAAGGACTTGACGTGACGATAGGTGAGAAAGGGGTGTTGCTGATTGGCCAACCGTGTAGCAGCCTGTAAGCCTTTCCGACAAATTTATTTTTCTCGGCAATTTATCAAATTTCGCGTAGGCTTGTTAGGTTTCTCAGATTTTGTTTCTGGATATGTTTTCCAGGGTTCTCATTCGCTGATTAATATTTTCACATATATGTCTGAGAAAAGAAGAAATTTTTCATGTCAATTAGCGATCCAGCTGTGCGGTCTTAGGACAGAACATAACACTTCCATTTACGGACCAATCAAACAACGGTTGTTAGCAAGTAGAATTTGGAGCCTGTTTTAATGGATTTCTAAGACGGAATGTAGAAATCCGATTCGAAGCCAAAATCGTAAGTGTGCTATGCAGATTTTGAGTCTGTAAATCAGAGGAGATATGACATTCAGTTTTAAATCATGACGGATGCCTACAAGACTTTGTTTCCGGCTATGTTTTCCATGGTTATCATTCGCTGATTAATATTTTAAAATATATGTGTGAGGAAAAAGAAATTTGTTGTGCTAGTTAGCGATCCGGCTGTGCAGAC